>VZTB01010947.1:378627-424725 GCA_013397245.1 Thryothorus ludovicianus
AGCCAGCAGCGCCCCTGGCGGCCGTGCCCGGAACTGCAGCTCCGCCAGCCCAGAGCCAGCAGTGCCCCTGGCGGCCGTGCCCGGAACTGCAGCCCCCCCAGCCCAGAGCCAGCAGCGCCCCTGGCGGCCGTGCCTGGAACTGCAGCCAAAGGGAAAGGCCCATGGCCGGGAGGGCTGGGCCGGGTTCCCTGTTCTGGCTGGGGTTGCTGTTTGCCTTGTTATACATACTAGGAGAATTGTTATTCCTATCCTCATATCTTTTCCTGAAAAACTCCTTAATTTCAAAATTTTATTAATTTGGGGGGGGAAAGTGTTACACTTTCCATTCCAAGGGAGGCTCCTGCCTTCCTTAGCAGACACCTGTCTCTCAAACCACGACAATCACCTAATAAAAACTGGCAATTTTTCAGTTTGGTTTAACTTGAATTGAAACGGGTTCATAATCTAAAGCCTTCTGCTCCATATCATAAATAAAAGTGGAACACCTGGATCTTTGGAGCAATGCTCTAACCCTGGATCATTCAAGACTTAAAAAGAACAGAAAGGGCATCAGAATCCAAAGCATCTTCACTGTGCTTTTACCAGAGAGACTTTGCAGAGCAGGCAGACCTTAAGTCAGTCAATAATACAAGTTCATAACCTCTTGAAACTCTCTTTGTTCTTCTGCATTAGCATTTGCAATCAAGCTGTTAGCTGCAATTTCTGAAAACAAATGCATAAATAATGACTGATCATGTAAATTAGGTTATCTATTAGATTGTCTCATAAAACTCTCATTTAGAGGGTGCATATATTCTCTAAAAATATCATAGGGTTCACACTACCCATGGAAGGAAGGTGGGGAAGGTCATACCTTTCCCAGACATGAGAGTTTGAGGATGAGCAACATTGTGTGCGTCCTCCTTTAGTACCCAACAAGAGCCAAGTCAAAGAGAACACCCACTGCCTTTTGAAGGAAGAACAGAGAATTTACTTCAAGAGTTTTCTTGAATTCTTGGGCTTTTTTAGCTTCAGATTCCTTCCTGGTATTTTTCCTCAATAAACTCAACATTGCTAACAACTAAGAAACCAGCTGGGTGCAATAATTAACCTACAAACACACACAAATGGACTAAGAACTTTAGCTGCAAATGGTTCAAAGACAGCAGGTATATTTGACTTCTGTCTTTTTCACCAGAGCCTCAATATCTAAATGAAATCACAAAACAAATGCTGCTTCTCTGATATTTTCCTGCTGTCTCTAATGCTTCTCTGGGTTTAATCACCCTTGTTTGTTTTGCTTCTACAAGTGGATGTGGTATCCTAAAAACAGGTACTCAGGTTTCCAGTCTGATTCTTCCAGGAGATGGCACAACACCAACCATCAGACATTTTTTCCACATAAGACAAACTACTGGGCAATTTATTACCAGCACAGGGGCAGAGAGGGAGGCAAATGACTGCAACCTCATTTCACACTGCTACCTTCCCTTCCACCGACAAAGAAATCTTACTGTTGTTATTTAGTTTTATGTTATTATATTTGTCATTTAAATCAATGAGAATATTCTTGTCATATTTGGATGTGCCCAACTGCATTTTTTTTTTCCTTTAAATTTATTATTCCTTTCCTACAAGACAAACATTTATCTTTTGGTGAAATACAGCTCCCCTACCACAAAATTTCATTTCAGCAGCTGTTATTTTACACATATCTGCTGCTTCTTTGCCCTAAAGCTTCAATACTCTTTCTTCAGAGATAACTTCAAACACTCAAAACACCTCAATGTTTATATCTAGACACTTTATTTTGTTTCTACCTCTCCATAGTTGCCAACAGGAACAACAAATAAAAAGCATATAATCTGGTAACCATGTGAAAAATACATGATGATACATTATGTTTTTTTCTGGCTACCATGCTAACCCTATTCAGTTTATAACCCATCACAACCCTTGAGCCACCACTTCTCAGAGACAGTCCCCCATTCTCTTAAAATTTAACACATTGTGTTATTAGCTATCTAAATATAATGAAACGCTTGTTGTTTTTTTCTAACATTCACCTAAAGAATTCAGATGGTTCTTGTATTGGTGAACTTTCCCATCTTTTCATTTGCCACCTGCATTTATGGTTCTGCTAAAAACAAAACAGATCATCTAGGGTAACAAATGCTGTAAACAGTGCTGGTGCAGTGATAACACAACTTTATAAAATTTATACAATGTCCATACTTAGCAATGCTCTCAGCCTTATGGTGGGATTCTTGAGGTTTCCTGTGCAGGGCCAGTTGCTGGATTTCAATGATCCTTGTGGATCACACCCCATGATTCCCTACAAAAATACGCAGTTTCCCCTGAGATAAAACTCAGAAAAAGTTGCATTGCAGTAATGGTCATAAGAACTACTTAAAAATTTATCTTTTGCTCCATTGGAAAATGGGACAGACAAGGGAAAGGAGCTATTTCAATCCAATTAATAAATAATCTGTCATCATCTATTCTGCTCAAACCTAAGCAGTGTCACCATGCCCCTGTTTATTTTGAACTTGTCACTTAAGGCAACCAGACAAATTATTGACCTCTTCATCAAGCATCTCAGTGTAAACTTTGATTAATTGCTTATGTTTCTTTCTGGGAGTGAGAGAACTGCTGATCTCCAGTGGCAGATGAGAGGAAGCTGTGAGAGGCTGCTCCCAAAGTCATGAGTGTTCTGAAAGCCCTCAGAGCAGATGAACTCTGGGCTTTGGGACACTTGCACTTGTACCTCATTTGAAACATAAGCAACAGCCTCCAGTTCAAAGTCAACTCAAGATCAAAAAAGTAGGACTTTGAGAATGCTTATAGATTTTAAAAAAAAGTGCAGCTGAGGCAGAGCTTCCCACATCTCACTCACTGAACTGAAAAACAAGGATGCTCAAAAAGCTTTTGTCAAAACAAGGTTTTATTCACAGAAGAGAGTTCAGAAAGCATGCATAGAATTTTTTTGCTGCTGCTAGTTTTAGAAAAGTTTTTGCTAATATACACAGGAATTTTCAGTGAGACTTTTCTTTAAGAAAAGGAATTACACTCCCTTGAATGATTTAAAAGGCCAGGGCCTACAAGGAAAAATGAGAAACTCAGCTTGATGGAAGAGGATACATAGCACCAGGCTCCCCTTGGAGGCCACTGTATTTTTGTGAAAAGGTGAGGAGTTGGAAGTGTCATCAAGAAATACCCTCAGTTTCCCTTTTATCATAATGAAAGGCCTACTCTTCTCTGGGAGATGCTCTGAGACATTTTACCTGGCTTTTTCCTCATTTTTACCTCTTTTTGTTCTAGCCACTTTTTTACCTCTGCAGAAGGAATTGCTTTCCTTCCACTTTTACTTAGCCGCATGTCATGGAACACAGTTATCATTGATTAGTGAATTGAAATAAATGCAGTGCTTCAGTTTGCAATTCACTCAGGCTCGTGTGCCTGGGAGCCAGCACTGTGCCCACTGAACATTAAGTTTCACAGAAGGTTCACAAAACCATGGCAGGCTCAGAATTGGAAGACAAAGGCCTGAGGCTGAGTGGGTGGAGGTCAGTGACCAAAAGGAAGAAACCTCAACCAATATATGAAACTTCTTTGAGCATCAAATAGCTACACAGGAGAAAACTTGAAGAAAAATGAAGAACTGGAATATCTCTTATCTTGGCCATATTTTTGGATAGCACTGTGTGTTTATATATATATGGGCTTAAGTATATCTGTCTCTTCTTAATGATTTGATCTCAAAGAAATATTACACATTAGTTTTGTACTTCCATTCCTTGTTGAAGAGGGGAAATCAGAAAAACTAATTTAGTGAATTTGGAAAAGGCTGAGACATGTACAAGGCTATCTTGTGTGATCTTTCCCTGTCCAAAAGCCCCAGAATAACTAATTGATGCTCATAGCTTCATGAGTTTAATGTGGAAAGTAAAATAATCTGAAGTAGAATCCATCAGAAAAAGCTGAGCAGCCAGGGACCCTTTTCAAACTGCATTTTACTCTTTGTTGATACTGAATTTGTTCCCTGCAAATTCCAATGCAGGAGGAGTTTTCATAGACTTAAAAACCTTATTCAGCCTTATCTCTTGAATTAATATAGCTGGACTCTGACTTTTTCATGAAATGAACTTTTCAAAATATGATTTATTGTCAGCTGTACTCAGGATGGAAGGGATCTCGTTGTGTCCCCTTTCCAGCTTGCTCAAGAGCACCAGGTTGCAAAGGTCACATTGAGCCTCACAATTACTGTCTCCACACTCCCTGAAGGGCAGAGGAGAGTGAGAGAAGAGTTAACACATGGTGGGGATGGAAAATGGTGGAAGCAGTCAGAGAAAGATAAGCAACTTACAAAAACTACCACAGTACATCTTATAAATGGGAAGTTTATTCATGCACACAACTTAAGGACTGCTTATCTAATATTTTGATTTATAGCTACTTTAATTTTCCAATTATTTCCTTTGCAAATAATTTTCTGAATTAAAATCAACCATCCCAAATACTAGTGATCTTGGAGCACGTGGCAAAAGCCTCACTGCTTTCCTGATTTTTGCTGTTGTCACCTCCACCCCCCAAATGTGAGAGGGGGATGTTGGGGTATAAAAGAAGGGAAGAAAAGTATTTTAAAAATGTGTTTCCCAATAGTTAATAAGTCACTTGGGTAGGTAACCTTGCTAAACTGAGACTTCTCAGGCATAGAGAAAAAACCTGTAAGATGTGGCTTTTGCTACTTTCACCATTCTCCAAGCAGATGTACTCTTTTCCAAAATATATATTTTCTTTTAACTGATTTTTTATCTTGTGATATTACAAATACAGAGCAGAAAGAAGCATCTTGTTCCTAACCATTTCCCTTGAAGAACTATGTACTCAAGAAGATATTCAGCATTTCAACGTGGAAACCCTAGGAATTCAGCAGCTTATAAACATCACCAGCAACATGTCTTTCCAGTTTTAGTCATTCTGAGCAAATGCAGATGGTTCATCATTGCAGGAAAACCAAAGCAACCAAGGTTCCAAAACTTATTATTCCTAAATTATTCCTAATTTTTACCTAATAATTAAATTATTATTTAAATAATTCATCTTTAGTTTAAAATACTGCTAGGTGCTTTTACTCCCTCACAGAGAACTGAGCGGGCTTTCCCTTACTCTCCCTATTTCGTAGACCTTTTTCAACTACAAAGTTCATAAAGTGGATCAAATTGTGATTCTGTTGAAGTCAGCTACAAATTATATTGATTTTGAGAGGATTTCAAGCTTCAAAGATGATTACATGCATATATGTAATGTTACCCCTGAATTTCCTGTACCTCTATAGGACTAGGAAGAAAATATAAACAGGTAGACTGATCTTCACATTTCTGGGATGGTCCTTCTTCAAAGATTCTTATATCTCTGAATTTTTAACTTTGAAGTGCTTAGATTCAAGGAAGCAAATATGATTATTCTCTGGGAGACTTTAGCCATCTTAAGATTTTTTTCTTGAAGTGTTCTACTTATAGCAGTAAACTAATTATATGCAATTAGAACACAGCAAAAGTCTCTGAAAATGAGAAGCTGATAGAAAGCCACAAAATCATAATAAAATGAAAGCCTAACTATTTTTGAATGCAGAGTTTCATCATTCAGTCTTAATCTTTTAAACCCTGCATTGTATAAAACAATTATATAATTTAACTTTGCCAAGTGAACATAAATGAATATACAAGTATATGCTAAATTAATTAACTGACAACTTTGTGTTTGCTTTTCATGAATATTTTAGTAAATAGCCTAATATGAGAAAAATTGCAGAAGCTGCAACATTAACATCAAAACATAATAACAAAAATAATAACAAAAAAGCGTTTATGAAGTAAAGTAAAATAAATTCCGTTTATTATCCCCATTTAAAGAGAAACACCTATATTAAGTATCTGGAGTTAAATCAGTTAAATTAGAAAGTAAGCAGAAGTCAAGTGACTTCAGCATGTTTGTGTAATTTTTTAGAAAACCACTATTCTTGTTCTTTTAAAATAAATTCTACCACAGCTTCACCTGGGCTCAGTTGAAGTACTAAGTAATGCCATCACTTGGTGTGAGGGACCCAAATGACTTAGTTAAGCAGCCAATATTGAAATCCTGAAAATCACATGAGGGTGTTAATCCACAAACCAAATTCCAGCTATTCACTTAACCCCAAAGCCTCATGATGTTTGCTGTTCAAACACAAATATTGTTTGTCTCCATCAAAAAATTACAGAATACTTTACCAACATCCACACAAGAGGAAAAAAATATCCATTTGTATAGGTTCACTGATTTCAAAGACGCAAAGTTCATTTACTCACTCCTTTCTCTACTCCTTCACTCTGTATCAAGTGATGATAGGAATGGTAGAGGAGAGGAGGAAATGCCACAGTAACACTCATTATTTTGGCTGGTCGTGGTTGTTTTCAACATTGCATTTACAGCTAAAGCTGTTCCTTAAAGTTTCTACAACACATAATTACAGAAACACAATTTTTATATTCCCATTAAGGAAGAACCTTGGGAAACAAAGCAAAGATCCTGCTGCTGGCAGAGAATGTCTCTGCCGCTGCTCGCTCCTTGATGCAAAGGGTGGTACTGAAAAATGGAAACAGTAGCCTGGGGGCTGGGAACGTCATCTGTCTTCATTAACCACCATCTCCAGTGCTATGGACTCGGAGATAGCCTGGGGGGAAACAATGTGCCACAGAAAAATCTCCTCCAAATAAATCACATTTTTAAAGAAACAAGTCAAGCACTCAAACAAATGGCAGCCAGCTGCTAGCGTTAAAAAAAGAAAATCCAGCCTTTACTTATTATGTATAC
This sequence comes from Thryothorus ludovicianus, assembly GCA_013397245.1. Classification (NCBI taxonomy): domain Eukaryota; kingdom Metazoa; phylum Chordata; class Aves; order Passeriformes; family Certhiidae; genus Thryothorus; species Thryothorus ludovicianus. Next base: position 385,462 of record VZTB01010947.1, read on the forward strand.
TTTCCTAAGGTTTTCAGCTTGTAATGGGAAATTATTTCCATTTGGAAGGAAAAAGCAACCAGCAACAGCCCTATTTGGCAGCATCCTACATTATATTACAAATCAGACTTTCTGGGGACAGGTATAAACTTTAAAATTCTCATCTGAAATTTTAGACATTATAGATGTGTGTGCCAAAAGGACCTCCCTTAATAAAAACTAAGCAGCAGCATTGCTTCTCTTAGAAGTCTCCCTGTTCTGTTTGGTAAAACCTTCCTCTGGCTGGTACTGATCTTGGTACAGTGACTGTATTTTTGCCTCTTCGCAATTAGGTGTCGAACCCTACTGAACTGCCAAATCAAATGTCAAATGCTTCTGTCTGCTCATGGCGCTGAACAAACCTTTAGGATCCCTTTAGATCAGTTCACTGATATTTCCACATTTGAGTGCCTGTGCTCTTCCTACACTGTGAGGGAGCCATGGTAAAGGCCAGAACACACCTGAGCTAGAGCTCCTTCATTTAGAGAAGTGCTGACATGTTGCTCATGGTGACAAACTATTATTCTTAGGACTTTCTGTTCTCTGGCATCCAGCAGGAGCATAGCTTGCCTCTAACAACAAACACCTGTCGTCTCATGGACTGAGAAAAGAGTGAGCTGTGCTAAAAAATAGCAATGACTAATCCTTATTTTGTGGGTTTTAGCTGATGTGACAGTCACCTCCATATGACTGTTCCAGTGCTCTGCACAGACACAGCACCTGCTCCCACGCCCAGCGTGACTGTGGGGTGGCTGCCCACGGCCTTCAGCTCGGCTGCTGCACAATTGGCCCTCAGCATCTTCCCAGCTCCCTGTGCTACAAATGGGCTAGTAACTATCCCCATCTTCAGACACACAGGAAAGTCACCGCTCCTGCTGCACTAATTTGCCCGTTTGAAGTATCTGAAACACCAAAATCCAGCCCTTTCTTCTGCTGAATGCGGTCTTGAAGCTAATTTTTAGACTAAGACTGGATCACCTTCCTTAGCTTAGCAAAATGGAAGCAGAACCTGATAAAAACGCAGAATTTGGCAGGAAGGGGAAGCTTTTACTTCTGAAAAAGAACAGATGAGCTCCTGAAATACAATTCTTTTTGGATCATATTCTCTAAACCCTCTAGATTAAAACAGGAATCTCAACGTGGCTCTCCAGAAATAGCTATTGCTATAGCTTGCCAAAGATTTCCAAGACATACTTATCTACATGCATGCCGGGCTTTTTGTAAACGTGTTGTTTCTAAAACTAAGGAGGCTCATATGAGAAGGGGTAAATTGATATAATTTGATCATAGCTGCATTTACTTTACAAAGAGAAGTGTCTGCTAAATCACATGTGAGCTGCTAACTGGGATCAGAAACAAGTTTTTCCTGGCAGGGGTGCTGCACAGAAATGTAGGGAGTACCAAGGAACAAGATCAAGACCCAAATGATTATGATTTATTTCAAAATTATATTTCCTATTTTAATATAAATTGTACTTTATATGTAACCTTGCTTTGCATTTCATAGTTTTTCTTCTTACATAGATATATAAAGAAAATACTTCTCACTAAGTACAACAACAAAACAGAATTTTCGCATGAAGTAGCTCAAATCATCATGCATAGCACTGAGGAGCCTGCATCTTGCAGTTCATACTTGCTTTTCAGCTACAAATTGCTGCTGCGTGTAGAAAAAATCTGGCACACGATGATCTCCTTCCCAGCCAAGTTATGGGACTGGCTTTAAGTCAGGCTGGTGCTGGTTTGGGCTCTTGAGACTTAGAAAAAAATCTCAGTGAGCTCAAAACTCAAAGTGTGCCTTGGAAAGAAAAGAACAGACATGTGGCCTAGCTTTAAAGAGTTAAAATTTCCCTGGGGACCTAAGAGGAAACTGATAGAATTTCTTTAATCAAGAAAACCACCAATTAAGCAGCATGAGTCTGATGAAGACATTTACAGGAGATACAATGGATGGTGTATGCAAAAAAGCATGTGCCATGCCTTACTCCAAGCTCTCAGATTCCAAAAGTGCTATTCAGTATTCATAAATCTCTCTTTCGAAGCCCACACACCTCTTTGGACATTCCAAGTTTCTCACTGCAAAAGAAAGTCTAGGGACTCCTACTCAAGCTCTGCCCAAACTGAATCTTAACACAGACACTTCCATCACTAAGACAAGGCAATCTTGCAAAATTAAATGTTCTTAAGACTTTCTGCTGTTGGATAACTGAAACATAGATATGGAAATATGGGGACATGTCATGCTTGTGAAAGCACACCACGAACATCTAGAGAATAAATTAACTCCTAAAACCCAAAGCAAATTAAAATAGCACACTGCTTGCTAGGCAATCACATGGTTAAAGAGTTCCAGCTTTAGACTGTCTAGGAACAATGGGTGTGTCTGAAAAGGTGAACAGAAAACTGAGTTATCTGGACATGTCTCAGTATATCAAGTGACAAGTGAGAATTCAGAGTGTGGTGTCTTTATCACCATTGACTGCTCTTGAAACTATGCTGCCTTTTAAACCATGGACAAAAACCCACAGAAAACCATGAAGTCTGACAGGCTGTCTCAAGCAACAACTTCAGCAGCTCCCTAGTATTCCTTCAATTCTCTATTTTTGGCACTATCTGCTATGGATAGAAAAAAAAATATTCAGCTGACAGTTCTGTAAAAACTCTGTCCTGTACATCTCACTTTTAGATAGTTTTGGGTGAAGCAGGGCTCCTTTAAACAGGGCCAGGGTGTGAGGAGGGGTCATCTGTAAAAGTGAAAGTAAAACAAAAAATAATATGAAATAGTCAAATTAATCACAACAGGAGTATATGATAAACTGCAGACTCATGAAAAGAGTTGTTAATATAGACCTGGAGTCTTTAAAAAGAGCACTGGTTTTGTCAAGCTAATGGTACGCTTATTTTAAATAAAAATGTTTTTACAGCAATGAAACTTGCAATAGCATTAATTGGCTTATGTTTTTGAGAATCAATCAGATAATTTGATCTTTGTATGTCTAAACCAGTGTAATTGCACTGCCCCTTATAAACCAAGCCCATCTCAATTAATTATTGTAGACATTTCTACTGAATTAAATAAGGAAAAGCAGGCATTTGGTAGAAATCACACTGCACAGAATCCCTTGGCATCCTCCAAGTCAAAATTTGAAGCTTTATTTCTACTGTATTGAAAACTGAAACAACAACTAGTCTGATTCAGGCCACTACTTCTAAAATGGCACAGCAGTGACTTTTAGACACAAAATATTGTTTATTGTCATGCAGGAAGTTATTATGCAGCACATATCTCGTGTTGACACTGCCTGTGGGAATTGGAAGATTTTGCTTGTCTCAGCTCCTTTCCAGTGGAATTCTAAGGAACAGAAAAGCCTCAAGTCAGTTCCTCTGTAATTAGGGCACCAGTTGAGAAAAGGCACCATCACCTACAGGATGCACTGGAAAGGATCTTATTTTACTTCCAGAATATTAGCTGCCATTACAAAAGTCATCAACAGTTATGTTTTCTCTCAATTATGCAGTTCTTAATGCAAAGTCTGGAGTGACATTTGCAGAAAAATCAAACACTTTTCCCCCAAATTATTCTGCAAGGGTCCAAGAATCAGTTGTGCAAGTGCTTTGAAAATGAGGAAGTATAATTAATGTTTGATGAAGGGGAACATGACAAAGGGAGAACAAAGACACAAACAAGTGAAAAGAGAAGACTAGAAAAAGCTCTTTTCCCAAATAAAGAACAGAATAGCATAAAGTAAACTGTTCTAACAGGAAATTATAAAAAATACTCCAAATGCTTACTTTTCATGCTGCTCAGTAGAAGATACCAAGGATGATATACCAGCTCATAGGATGAGCTGGCAAGTGAGAAGCACATAGTAATTAAGGATTGATGGAAGTATGTAATTAGTCGGTCCTACTATATATGATTAGTTTAGAAATCAAAATAAGTCATCTACTGCATCATTCTAGAATTGGTTGAAATGACCCTTTTCAGTACTAGAATTGGACAAGTTAATTGTAGCAAACATTAGTTTAATTCATTCTTTTAAATTATTTTAACAGATGAATTAATTGAACTGACATCTAAGCTATGCAAATTTGCTCATTTAAAATTATTTAGTGAATGATTTATGCACCATAATTATCCTGAATAAAGGTAAATATTTAAGTTCATCATCTGGATACCTTGAACATATTGACTGTGTAAACAGAATGACAAATGTACCCTGACTGTTGGAAGTGGCCTTCTCCTACAATGACTAAAGAGGAAGATTATATATTTTTCAAATTGAGATAATTAAATAAATGAATTCTACTCTAAGGCACTCTCTGCATGAATGGTGACTGAAGAATGAAGAGCGTTTTTATAGATAGCAGCTATGAGATCTAACAAGTTGCAATACCTAAAATTTGGTATAAATATCCGGGAATTGCATATAAGTTGTGACACACCCCTGCTCAATGTCAGAAAAATTATACTTCATGACTACCCTTTAACTCATTTCTGACTCAGATTGTGAAAAATGTTCTACCACAACTTCTCAAAGACACAGAAGCATGGCTGCTGAACAGCCACGTTCAAATGCAATGCTGTAGTCTTCCTGGTCTGGATTTAGTACCTTTCTCACCTTGTCCTCTAATTTGTTTATTTAAATATTAGACCATTAGGAATCCTCATACACTGCCTGTAGCTCAGTCAGTGCTTTGGATTTCAAAGAAAACTGAAAATAGAATTGGGCCTACTGTGATTTAGCTCAAAATCACCAGCTGTCTTCAAACTCTGACGTTAGGAACATATGCCATTTTTATTTATCACAGCCACCCTTCTGGAATATGTAAGAACCAAACATATGTACACTTTTTGGCCAGGAAATTAGAAACACTCATGAAAGAAGTTAGTGAACAGGTCTGGCTTGTGTTAAACCTGCTTTTTACCTTGCACTCCTCTCACTATGCAAATTAGATAGTGATTATCTAAATAATGATATACATCACAGGATTCCAGAGGGGTGGAGAAACTCACTATAAAGCCATACACAGTTCTTTTGACAGCTTTCAGCAGAAAGACATCAGGTATGAGCAGGCTTGTGACGGTGTCCATCTGTTAAATAGCCCCTCAGAGATTATCACAGCTGGATGTGAAACAGCAGTCACCAGGGAGCTCTTATTTACACCTGTGATTGAAGTGCCCAGCAGTAACATTGTGATAGAAAAACTGCTTTTGCCATAACTGCCATCTGTTTCTTTGCCAAATGTAGTCCCACTGATTCAAATGGCCCTAAAACTTACCACACTTTTGTACAAAATATGAGTCCTTAGTCACAGCTTGCAGAAATCACTTAATCATAATTCATTAGATTACAATAACTATTTATTTTAACAACGTGTGATAATTTCAAATTTGTTTCAAGGTGACTCTGCTCTATATTAAGAAATAAAGAAATGGAATAAAAACCCAACAGTCTCTCCCTATCAACCTGCTCCAGGCTGTTGTACCCAGCCAGCCCATTCTTTTACTGGCGACAGCTTGAATTAAAACACGTTCTCCATATTTGTGGAGAACATTTTGTCATCTTAGATTAAGATTCTGTTTTTTCCTCCTTACCCAGACCAGTGAGTAGAGGCACACATTTGGCTGAAGTGAAAAAGCACTGGGATCTACAGGACTGGAATCTAGAAGTCTCTATTATAAGCCAAATATTCGATTTAGTCGAGCCATCTTTTCATTGTGCAAATGCTCCCTGCATACAGATTTGACTTTGCAAAGAGAGCAGCTTTGCACACAAGTTCCTGCATGCTAATGCAGGCAGAGAGAGGATGTTTGTGATCAGCTTAGTATGGCATTCTGTTTCCAGAGGCACTCCCTCCAAAGAAAAATGCACCAGCTTTTGCACACACCTGAAGAGTATCAGAACACTTTTTTTCCAGTATCTAAGCATGGATTTCACTGTAAAATAATCTGCAGAAGAAATGCATACTCCACTCTGAAACATTCCAAATGTCAGTCTCAAATGTGTACCGAAGCCTTTCAGTAACATGGTGAGACCACTCCATTAGGAAACACAGAGTAGCAAACGCAGAATTTTCCTGTGTTCCTTTTCCAACATTTCTTTTCCTCTTTTTTTCTATTTTTTCTTCCCCGNCGATTCTGGTTTATCTATTAACACCCAAACGGATCATCACCCAGTAGGAAGGGACACACTGAGGTTTCAAAGGCAGAGAGAATACATGGCAAGAAGTGTGACTTCCACCATACAGCTTTCACTAACATTACCTGCAGACAGACTGCCCAGTCAAAAGCAAAAAACCCCTATGACAAGAATGCTGCCGATATTTTTGTGTTTCAGGGCATATGCACACCTTCAGACACTCCCACAACATACCAGCCTTAAAGCAGCATCACGTATCTATTTATATATACTCTGGAAACAAAGATAAATGCTAAATCATGAAAAACACAAACAGTCACTCATGAAGCACACCCCTTGCATGACAACAGTGCAAACATATCTTCACAGAAAAGCAGCAAGACATTCTGGCATTGCAACAAATCCTATAGCACTGCCAGGTCCAATTTCTGGTATATTTGCTAATTCTGTTGTACTCCTTGATGGCACTGAATTGGCAAAGCTCAACGGAGTGCTCTCTAAAGGTGGTTCTGAGAGGTGACATGGAATTCATCCAGCTCCTACCAAATAAAGACAAGGAACAAACGTGGAAAATAATTTCTGCACACACTGACCACAGCACATAGGATCTCTACATATTGATGGGTTGATGAGACAACACTCAGTTCCAAAACTGATGATTTTGGCACTACTGATTTCAGGAGACTTAAATTGGTAAGTAATGGGCCCTGCTACCCTGGATGTGTGTTTCTTCTTCTTTGACTGACACAGAATCTGGCAATTCTTAAAGAAGGAAACACTCCTCCCCACAAAATATTCAGCTGCTGATCAACTACTGCAAGTTGCTTCAGATGCAGGACTGGGTGTAAATCAAAGGAGGAAGGGTGGAAGATAGGAGATATGTAAATCACATGCTTAGATGCTATTAAATATATTATCAGAGCAGGGTAAGCCTCTTCCTGAGTCCAGCCTAGAGAATCTCTAGATGCAAGGGAACTTAAAGGTAAATTTGATTTAATATTTTAACAGCAAATTTCATAAAAAATTCAGCTTTGGCTGCACTTACATTCAATGACATGGTGATTCTTTTTATGTAACTCCACTTGACAGAAATGAACCATTAGCTTTTTCAGTAAAATAACATTTATTGTACTTTTTGAAGAAAGGTAGGATACAGCATGTCAGAAACCTGTCAGTCTGATGAAAATATTTAATAAGGGGATGTTTCAGCTTGTGCTTGTTTTTTTCAAAGTATCTCATTTGAAGAAGCTTACATTTTAAGTCTGCCAAAATAAGGATCAATAGTGAAGAAGAACAGTGTGAAATAAACATTTTTCAGTACAGGAAACCATTATCTAAGTTTAACTACTCTTTTCTTTTTCTCTTGCTTTTTTTTTTTCCCCCAACCCTGCTACTGTATCCAAGTCCATATAAAATTTTCAAGGCAATAGGCAGTTTAATTTCAATCCCAGGATCAGGATTCTCTTTCCACACCATAAATACTGAAACATGGACCTCAGCTAGATGAGCAGAATGCTGCATAAGTGGGGAAAACTGACAGTCAAATTTGATTTAGCAGTTCAGTAGCCTTAATGTGAGGGGTTCCCATTGGTAATATTGGATTCATTTGCCAAACCTTTTTTTGTTACAATTCTACAGAAAAGATTTCTAGTATTATTCTCACTTCTCCCTAATTGCAAAAGTGTAATTTGATAAAGAAAGAACTGCCAGCTTATGGATGGACAAATACCAAAAGCCACATGCTCTAGACATTTTCTTCTCAGAAGTTATTGGCTTAGAAATCAAACAATCGCTTTGGGCCACAAAATCCTTCTCTCTGTGCAATGCAGAAAGTTCTACTGTCCTTTATTCTTGCCACCAGCCCTTCCCCACCACCTCAAAATGATGTCTTACACAGTTACTGGGAAAGATCTACAGGCTAAGCTAGGGAAGGAAAAATTAGATCAAGTGTCTCTCAGCAGTTTTCACCCTCTTCAGCTCCTGCCATCTGCTGTATTATAAAATCCTCCACAGATCTTACAAATTTCAATGCTTTAATTTAAAAAGGAATGCAATGGAGGGCAAAATTTGTGTCAACAGCTTCTCCCAATCGCTATATTGTTCTTTTTTCTGACAGACATATGGGTATATAGTAAGTAAATTGTGGGATTTTTTTTTTTTTTTACAGTATTTGCACCATTTAAAAAGACATTTTAAACACATCTCTTTGTCTTCTACAGACTAAAGAGAAAGTGACATTTACCTGAAGGAATTTGTAAAAGCAAAGTCTGCAGTGCTGAAGAGCTAATTTCAAAGGCAAGAGTTTTCATAGTTTATCTCAAATACCTATAAACAACCCTACAGAATACATACCAAAATTTGAAAAACAATAAATCCAAATCCTTTCCAAAGGGCAACAGCTATTAGGCTAACAAGGACAAAGAACGATTTAAACTCTAGCCCTCCCAGTGAATTAATTTATTCCTGTTGGTTCAAAGCAAATTTGTAATGAAGTTGTGTCATAAATTTTTGTTACCTAAGCAAATAAAAACAAGGTTAATTTTAACTTTCCAATGTCCCATTCATTTTAAAAACTCCAAATATACTGGCTAGACATAAATATTAATATAATTCAAGAACCTGAACATCATTTCTTGTATGAAAAGTTATGCAGAAAAGGAATTGCCTAGGTGTTATTTTTCTCCTTGTCTCCATACTGTCCTTCTGAAAACCCAGAGTGATTTTATGGTCGATATTTTACAGAGACACTATTTTCATTAATTAAACACTTCACAAAGAGAAATCAAACGAGAGATTCTATCCTGTGAGTCAATCCTAAAGAACAGCCCAGGCATTTCTGCCATCAGGGATGTGTGACTGTTGGTAAATATTTTGTGTAGTGCCATTGTCAAGAACGATGGAACAGCTCCAGGCACAGGGGCAATTACAGAACTGTGCTTTAATTCACCAAAAACCCTCCAGAACGAAGAGGACAGTGATCCACTGCTGCCTCTCAACAACCAAAAGCTTTTGAAAGAATGATAAAATATGGTATCTTGAGAACCTCCACAGAGTCTTAGTGTAAAATAATTTAGCAACTAACAGGAAATATTAGGACAATTCCTGTCTCAGAGAGAAAAGGTGGAGATGGTTACAGATAATCTTCTGAAACTTAATTTAAAAAAAGCTAACATAACTATGCATCATATTTCAGGGGTTCTGAGTGTGAAAATCTGGAAGACAATTAGACAATATTATCCTGCAATTTCATCAGTAATCATAGTGTTTTAGAAAATCATACTTGTGTTCCTGTTAACCGTTTTCTGAAGTAAATTCAGAATATTTAGCCACAACAGTTTACCGGAGTTTTCATACCTCAGAGCTTATTTGGTAAAATTTAAAGATAGATAAATGACAGACAAGTCTGTCACCACTGTTCTATGAAAGAATTTGAAAAATCATGCAAACAAAAGTCTGAGCTTAGACAGAGACATGAGTTCCCCAGAAAGGTTTGCCTGAAGTACTTGGCAAATATGATCACACCCAACAATCAACAGAGCATTTCTTTCCTTGAACATGTAGATTAGAGGCTGACTTCACAAGAGCAGGATGGGATGGCTGATTTCTTGGTTCTGACTAACTGCTCAAGGAAAAGTTGACTGTAAAATGAAAATAGAGATAAGCAGCTTGTGTTTGATGAAAGAGGGAAGGAAAGGCACATCGATAAAGTTACAGGGTAAGGAAAATATTTGAGGCAAATTCCTTCTCACAGTGGTATTCTTGATAACTCCATTAAGTGTTTTAGGCCAATGGTAATGTAAATTGCCAATTAGAGGCCAGAAGAAGAGACTGGAGAAAAGCCTTATTGATTGCATAGATAAGAAAGTTTATCTTCTAGATCTTGGTTCACAATAATCATAACAACCTAGATGCAAATGCCTTGATAAAAGCCTGAGGAAAACAGTGATGCACAGGAGAAAAATCAAAGAGCTGCTGTCTTTGAGAAGGGAGACAGCAAAAGGAAAACATGTATGTTTTTGTCTAAAGAAGAGAAAGAGTTGTGTGTGAGGACAAGTCAGAAAAACATGTCATGATTTTCCACCGAGCAGGTGGAATCATGTCACACTGTCATCCTAGAGGTGGGTTGAAACATCTGTGCTTGTAAATAAGAACCTCCATAAGTCTGGCGTGAAACTAGAAAATAAAATAGCAAAAGTTCTGGGAAATGTGAAAAAGATGTTGAGGAAATGAACGGCAGCAGATCAAAGGTCAAGAGAGGAGGAAAATGACAAAGAGCATAATACATTTTTAGTACATGGAAAACCAGAAACATTTAGACATTTTTCTCTAACACTCCTATACTAAACTACTGAGAGGCTTACTTATGCTGACTATAAGACAAACTGCTTCCTACCAAGTGACTTAATTTTTCCACACTCTTTAATTATTATTGAATGACACTAATTCCGACCCAGATCATCCAATTTCTGCAAAAATCTAATTAAAAGCTTTCACTTGACCTTCTTTTTTGACATTAAACATTTTATGCTATCCTTTTACAGTAAACAGTGGTGTAAAATGCATCACCCATCTCTGAACATTCACAATATCAACATTTATTCTTGTAGATGTGTGTACAAACTATAAACACCTATTTAAGATAAGCAGACATGTACGTGAGAAATATGCAGAAACCTTCGAACTGATTATTTTGAAACATTTCACTAATCCTAAGCATTTATAAGAAATAACTGTCTGGTTATTCTATGAAGTGTTTGTCTTCAAGCAGAAGTGAAGGGACATTGCCCACAGGATATTGCAAATGAGATGGGAATGGCAGTGGCAGGCCGGGCTTTCAAGAAAAAACTCCAAATCTGTTCACCCAAAGGGATATTCAGAGGGTATTAACATACACTCGTATTCAGAGATTTCACATTCCCTTAAAAAAACAAACCTCTCATGTGACAACCTCAGCATTTGGTAAAAAGTTTTCATTAGTGAAATTAGATGAGGAGTGAAGAACTGATTTTCATGAAAGTCTGTTAGAACACTTAATTCCTTGAAAAATATTTTGACATCCTAAGAGCTTTTTTTTTTCCCCTTTAAAAACAATTTGGGTAAATTCAATTTCCAAAGTAAGCTAAGAATAAAAGAGAAACTAATAATACTTCAAGAAATTCTTACAAACAATTGAATCCTCTTATTAAAAAATATGAACAAAGAAAACACATTTAAAATCACACAAAAACTTGAAATCTCCCAGCAATACCATTTGTTACAGACTTAGAGCAGGCCCATTTGAATCAGGTTGCAAAATGCTGATCTTACTTTTGAACATAAACTTCTTCAGACACTGAGATAACATTGCAAAAGGAGTGTTAAGGGTTCTAGTGGTGAAATAAAATCCTCTGTAAACCTGAAGGAGATGAATGGGATCAGAGCAGATGCAGCTGGGTTACCTCTGCTACGGCCACTATCCTTAAACACCAGTGATGGATCAGCAGGAATTTGCTGACCCTGCCTGTACCTGTATTATTTTGAAATTCCCTCATCCTAAACTTGACTGTGGTAGCAACACCCAGTGTTGTTCCAGGACACTGTGCAGCTTGGAAAAACAAATCTTACTGCAGAGTCCAGAAGGGACAATATGGATTCAGAGAAAGAAATTAGGAGTTATAGCAGAACCATGGGCAGAAAGCAGTCAAAAAGGCAAACAGGTGGAGTTCCACAGATTTTGAAGACTGCTATGATTANTTCCAAATCTACACAATTTACAAAACTCAAAAATAACTTCCCATCAGAAGATAAATTTTCTAAGCTTGCTTTTTTCCCCTCAGATTTTCCTTAAAAGGATGGTTAGTTACTGCTGTAAATTGTTTTAGTTTTCTCAGTATCAAAGTTATGACTGAAAAAAATCTCATCCATGTCCTTCAAGCACCCAACTTCAGAGCTTGTTGCAGTGTAAGGGCTGGACTCTAAGCATGTCTTGGTGAGATATGTACACTCAAATAAAATCTACTTGAAAGTGCCTGCAATTATGGGAACAGGAGCAGGAAGGGTGTTGGTTTAAAAGGAAATCTCGCCCATGGTGTTTACATTAAGAGTGACAGCAAAATTACAGAGTGACTTCAACGTTCATAAATTTGGGTGGCTTCAGGGTAGTCAGCATAACAGACACAGCGCCAGTGCTAGACTGTGTACAGACATTAGAGTTCAAGGGATTCCTGAATCTGCAGCTGACTTGGTTTTTCTCTGTAATTTTTTTAAGTAGTAGAAAAAGCATTTACAATATAATGTGTTTCACAAAATCTGCAAAGGTTGATGAAACTAGAAATCACTATAGCCAGAACAAAAGATATCTCAAACCATGGAAAATCAATCACCTGGAAAACTCAGAAGGAAAATTTTGCTTACTTTGTATTAAATTGTGCTGCTAAATCTCTGAAGTAACATCATAAGTCTACTTTACATTTTCTATGATATTTTTCTGTTTCCCTTCTCTTTAGCAGAGAAGTTGAGCTATTCTGTTTTCAACCATGAGCTAAAGAACCCTCCAACATGATTTTCCTTTCTAAGCATACTTTGATTTACTGTCTTGATGCTAAAGCTTAGCTATTTTACTCTTAAATTTTTTAATCACAAGTTTAAAGAGAAAATAATTCTAAATTATTTCAGACAAAGTTGTTATCCGTTATTATCCAATTACATATTCATTCCTGAGCAAAGACTTGCTCTAGAAGAGCATCCTGACCTGAACAGCCTCCATCTCCCAAGGGTGAAAAAAAAACAATTCATCAGCATTTGGATATACTCTAAGTGCCCCCATATGAAGTTGGAGGAGCAAAAGAGGTCACAGTAGATTACAAACAGGAGGGAAAATGAAAAGAAAGTGATATTTGAAAATTTTTTTCAGGTATCTTCAGCAGATGAAACAAAGCTGACTTAGCTTTCATATCAGATCAGGTTTAAGAATAAAAAAGCCTCCCTAATATATAAACCAAGACAGCAAGGACAGAATTGCCCCTAAAAACCTTTAATGCAATTATTTAATCTTTAAAATAGGACAACACACTCTTTACTTCTATTAGCTTAGTCAATGAGTTTCTTTCTCTGTAATAGTATCTTCAAGGAAATAATTTTGCCATAATTTAACATTGGTCATAGAGCTTTCCTTTTACAAACAGCTGGTATCTCTATTTTCTGAATATTACCTATCTTAAAAAAAAACAAACACCTAACATTGAGAAAAAAAACAATCATGAGACTTAAAAAACTTCAAAACCAAAGGGTACCAAACACCACATTTTGCAGATACCAAAGAAATAGCAATTTTGCTGCCATTTTTTTTCCCAGACATGCTGCTACTAAACCTTCTTTCATCAAGAAGTCACAGTAAACAAGACTATTAGAAAAAAAAAATATCACCCAGATTTTTGGAAAAGCAATGAGCCAGTCCAAATGAGACAGATTAACTACACTCTGTACAAAGAGAGAAAGCACACTACCTAAAGAATAATGAAACATAACTAAAGCATGCCAACAAAAGAATTGTTACCATATTCTTTTCAATTCCATTGTTACTAACAAAGATCATATTGACAACTGAAATTTGAGCACTTGCTTCCTTTTAACAGCCCCCAACCACGTCCCCCAAAGTCCCACATTACCTTTGCAGTGCTTTATCCCTCTGGCTCTCCTCTTTGCAACTAAACCCAGCTGCCCGTGCACCAACCCCTTTTGGTGCCAGTCTTTTATAGACTCTGGTGGTTCCCAGAGTGTCCCCACCTGAGCCCATTCTCACTGAGGGAAATCAGCACCTGCAGATGGGACCTCCTGGGTGCAAACTGCTCCTGGGGAGAGAGCCTCTGCCTTTCCCACAGGTATTCCTATAAACCAAACCTCTACAAGAATTAGTTTTGTTGCAAAAGGCCAGAGGCTGGATTTCAAAGGTATTTAGGAGTCTGAACATAAATACACATTTGGTGCACTTTCCAGAGCACTGGCCCTCACCTGGTGCACGATTACTTGAGCCACCAGTAAATGCAAAATCAAGGACTAACTGCAGGCAGGTGATCCTAATGAAAGGTACTTTTCAGGACCTTAGAAGCAAAACCAGCTCATAGTTATCTTATATTGGCCTTATAATTCAAGGAGAAGGAGGGGCTGACAGTCTGTGGTATTGTTATTGCAGGCCTTTCAAGGACTCAGATGCAGCAGAGAGTGCACTCAGGAGAAAGCTGTGCCCAATGTATTTGTGCCCAGGATAAGATTTCTCTCTTCCATGTGACCATCACAGCAATCAGAACTGAACAATTAACTTGTCCCATACTATTCATGACTGGAACTGGCCCTGCATTGAAATTGTAGAACACTGAAGAATAAATTTTCAAGACAAATTATTTTCTTCTTCTTTTAAAACTTAATAATTTACCCCTCCTTAAAGTTCTGTATTATTAAACATTATTTATTAAGTAAAATCCTTATCCATAAAAATATATTTCTTGCTTCCCAGTCTTGTTGAACTTTTCCCTACCTTTGGATCATTTCCATGTTAAGTGACAGGTAAAAATATTTTCCCCTAAGTCTTTCATTAAGATCAGTGAATAAATACATCCAAAGTATCCTTGGGGAGCACTTATGCAACTTATCTTATAAATATGTAATATTTAATTAATAATTTTAACTTTATGTTTATGTATTATGAGAATTATCTGGAAAATACAAGAAAAATTCCAAAGCATAAGCCAGTCACTGGAAAAAAAAAAAAAAACAATTCATCAGCAAGTGACCTTTAATATCTAGTGATGATGGCCCCCAAAGGAAGCAAAACTTCTATTTAAAAGTTAAAGAAAAATGAATTAAAATTTAAAGAATTATCTCATTGCATGCATGGCTTTATTCAACCAAGAACAACTTTTGCCAAAGGAATGAATGAATCAGACAGACAGAGAAATCAAAATAATCTTTTGGATGTCTATTATTTAATAGCGTGGAATGTTCTCTTGTCAAGGTCATCTTACTGTTGTATGTTGTTGCTGAAGGGGAACATTAATCAAAATCACTGATGATGAATACTGCATCTTTCAATATTAATAAATGAAGCTAAATGCTTGTTAGATTTTCCAGAATTCAATCACAGCTTTAAATTAAATATTACACTAAATACCCCAAACTGGCAAGAGTGCATTTCTAGGATCAGTACTAGAATACAAATTAAACAGGATGGTACATTAATATATCACTCTGAGCCGATTTTTTAAACTTATTTTTCTTCATTTGAATAACTTTATTTTAATATTTTTTTCCCTTTTATTTGATAGACTGATCAACATTATCAATGTTTTCCATGAATCACATATCCAAAGAATGGCATGTGCCCGTTAACCTTGGGCACAGAACTCTCACAAGGGATGATATTGTTATGGAACACCCTACAATTGCCATTTATGCCCCCTGCCCTTAGAAAAAATAATTTTAGAGACAGCACATTTTTCCCTCTTATCTTTTTCTATTAAAGTCAAGGTTGCAGGATTCTTCTGGTTACTTGTAATTTTCTACCAAGATATGAAACATTCCCTGGAGCTCATCAAATTCAACCCTTCCACTTTTCATTCGCTTCTCGATTGTGCTAAGTAAGGATTTCATTTTCTAGAGTATAAGCAGGTTTCTTACCCTTGCTGCCACATGTGCCAGCCCTACAAGGGTCCCAGGGAATGACCACCCCTCTGAAGCAAGCAACAGGCTCCAAAATAAATAAACCACCACACCTGAATACTCAGAGGTTGTGTCTGTTCTCACTAACACTGTGTAGCACCTTTCTTTCACGCTGCTTCCCTGTGAGCAGTGTCACTGTCTGGAATTCAGAGGAAGGGGCTGGCAGTCAGGATTTCAGCTCATTCCTTGAGGAGCCTCATCTCCACTGCATTCTCTGCTGTTGACTTGCTGCTGACTGAAGGCAGCACAAAGGCACCAAAATGCAGTCTGTTTTCCAGCTCCCATTGATTTCAACAGATTACTAGACTACCAGATGATGGGATCTCCATCAATATGGATTTACACATAAAAATATCCCATTTTTCCCGTGACAGACAGTACATCCCACCCAGACACATAATTTATTAGAGTTCTGGAATCCCAGTGAGTGTTGCAGGTAGTTACTTTCTCAGTTCTTATTTTTTTCCCATGTTATATTTGTACTTGGGACCTAGAGTCAAATCTTAATCTCGAATCCAAAGCAGTGCATGACAAAAGACAGGTTCTGCCTTAACAGGGAGATATGCTCTGAAATGCTTTTACTATGCTTTAAGGGCTTTAAGTGCCTCAAATTCTTAGATTTCCTAAGTAACTTCCAGTGCATCACTTTTTCTAATGAGGTTATTATGCAATGATATAAAAATAGGGCCTATTTCTAAATTCCCTTCCTCTCCAGCTCTAAAGAATGGCTCTAAATCAATCAGGTTCACCTGCCTCATTAATGTGGCTTATCTCTTATTCCTTGACTATTCTGCCTTCCTTTTTATTTTGTTAGGTTTGTTGTTTTTTTTATCCTGATAAAATAATCTTAATACAATTTTAGAATTTTCCTTTTTTCCTCTCTTTCTCCTCTTAATGAGAAAAAGAATTATTATTTACCCAGTGGTATCATAAAGCAAGCAGTTAATAGAAACTGTCTGCAATTTAAAGACCATTACCAAACGCTACATTTGCCTTCCTTGTACATCACCTCCCAAGTTCCAGCAAGAAGATCATGTGAGTGCAGTACAGCTGGGCAAGTTATTCAGGCAACAAGGACATTGCAGAGAGAGAGAAAAACTATGTAGGATATGATGAAATTACACTTTCTGCAGGCTGGACTTGCCTCAGAGCACTGCGAAAATAATTCCTATTTCTGTTTCAAACCCTCCAGCTAAAGGAATACAATACCTCAAGGTATTCAGGTGGAATACTTCTCTCATGTTTATTACTGTACAGTGGGATTTTTAAGAACAAACTCATGAGTAAACTCTGAAGCAATTAAGGAGTTTTGCCCATTCTGTCACAGCTGTACACAAGTCTTCAAAGCTTATCCACAGTCCAGGATTTCAATTCTCGACTATGCAAAATTTCCAAACAGCCACCTTTTGCTACACTATTGTGTCAGACCTCTGATGTCTGTAGAATAGTGCTGGTCCCATACTTAGGAATTAAAACAAATTTTCAACAAGAGCTGTGAAATCAGGAAAAAAAAAGGGGGAAAGATGGTGAAAGGCAAAAATAAGGTCAGTTGTCAGGTAGAGCCTCTTGGTCCCCTCCATCCTTCGCATGGTCACCTGGACACTGTAACTGTCCTTGTAAATAAGAATGTTTTCCTTATTGAGCTGTAAATGTGGGATCTTGTCAATACACATTGAATGATGTGCTATTGAATTTTGTACCAGCTGGGCCAGCTCAACTCTTTTCCATATTCTCAGCTAGACAGCTCCCGAAAACTCAAAATTGGAAAGACCTTGCTCACTTAAGGAGTCCTGCACTGACACCCAGGAGAAGCTCAAACTGCTCCCATGAATTTTACCGGAGGACAGGGCAAAGCAAGAAGGACATCTCAAATTTCTTCATTTCCTCCCTTGCTCTGTAGGAAGAAAAATAGTAAGACAGAAAATCACAGGTTGTTCCTAAATAAAAATTTGATAGAAATGAATGGATGTCGTTGTCAATAAATTATCTGAGCTCTCAGATAAGTCACTGACCATCTGGCAGCTGGCAACGTAATAACTCATGAAACTACTTTGGGGAAGCTGTGGATTGAAATATGACATTCTTGCTTTCTTCTGCTTTTAACTGACACATAAAACTGAACATCTTACAAATTCCGTCACAACAAATGTAACAGCTCCTATCTTCTTCACCATCTAAAATTCATTTTTTAAATAGTACTTTTCAGCAATCCACAGTGACATGCTGTAGGTGGGCTAGTGCCTCAGAATAACTTTTACATACCTTCTGATTTCATGAAGCATTTGAAATAGAAGCCTGTAGGAGGGAAAACCCTTTGCTGATACATTATTTGCAGGTCATGCTGTATATGCCCCTATATAATTGCAAGATGACAATGTTAACAGAGCTAAAATTAGGTATAACATTTAGAAAAAAAATACGCATAAGAGATTTAGCAGCTTCAGCTTTCCAGAGTATCATGTGCTTGGCAGTTGATACCAAGAATACAGCAGATAATTTTAAACATAATCTAAAATTGAAATTGAGCTACTAAAAGAACAATCAAGTAACAGACTGCTGCAGACATTTGAACAATAATACTCTGTTTTCAGCCAACAGAAAAGAATTTTTAATATGTATATGTTTCTCTAATTTTTAAAAGAACTGATGAAGTTAGGTATTGACTAGTCAGCTCCCTGAACAGACATAATAAAGCACTTAGAATTGATAGAAGTTTTCTTTGATGAGTATGACAGCACTTGTCATTTTAGAAATTCGTTCCGTAATTTTTGGAGTTTTCCAAAAGCTCGTGTTGAATTACATTACTAAAAATAAAATTAAATAGACTTTAAGGCAAAAAGCAACAAAGGCTGAGTAAGCAACAGAAATACAAACATACTGTAATTGAAATGTATAAACAGGAGTAAAAATATTCAGACTAATGCATAATTCAGGATTATGTGATGTAAAAGCAAAATCTCACTGACAAATTGAATCCATCACTTGTTTTCTTAAATTCACTAAATTTTATGTATCTACAGCCTGATATACATTTCTTTCCCTCCTTACTCGGGCTGGCTGCTCTGCTGCACTGTGTGCAAGCCTTTGGCCTGACAAAGCTGCAATTCCCCTGGCTGCAGCTCTGGGCTGTCGGTCCCTTTGCTCCCCCAGCATGGCCACAGACCCAGAGGGAGCATCTCCCCCTGGGGGATGCAGGAGCTGATGGGCTGGGAGCTCTCTGGCCACCTGCTGCCCTGCTGGAGTCAGCTCTGTTCTCATGGCCTTGTGAATGCTCCTGGAGGATGTGGCTGCTGGGTCACACATGTAGAAAAGGGAAAACAAATGTCACCAGACCCCTGCTAGTGTAAACAAGGAATGAATGTTACTCCACGTGTTCCAGTGTGAGGTTTCTTAGTAGGAATTTGAATTGAGGATTTGAAATAACTTCTTTTTATAAAGTCAGAAATTCCAGACTTTCGAGCAAAGAACGACATAAACCCATACAAAATATAGAATATAGTGCTCAAATAATAAAAATGGATGCAGAGGAAGCTGTTCTCTGCTGATAAAACACGTCTGGTTTCCTTCCTTCCATGATTAAATCTTACCTATCAAATTAATAAAGAGAATTTATCATTGTAGCAGCTACAGCTGTTTATTTGCAGAAAGTAAAATTCAACTCTCTTGCACCAAAGGAAAATAAATTTGTGCCTGAAATGTCCTTCATAGTCTGAGGTGCTGCTATTTCTCACATGTGCCTGTTAAGAGGGTTAAGAGACCATATATTTTGTGTTTAATTAAAATTAGTAGTATAAAGATTTATTAGAGGTGGCATAATATCAATTGCCTCCTATGTTTTCTTAAATTCTTCAATCAGACTGAACAAGAGGGGTAACAAGATAGACTTTTCTTATGCTGAATCACTTTTAATTTAGTGTGAGAAACATTTGAGTCTAAGATCTGAGTGAAAAAAATAACACTGCTGTTTGCTCACAATAAACTTTTAGAATAAATTTTTAAAAATTTAGATATCACCTCATATCACAATGATGGTTGCTATCTCCAAAAGGAACCAATACCACCAACTTTCTCAGCATATTCGCCCTCATTTTCTTCTGTCTGACTTGCAAAAATAATTATTCACAGTTATTCTCAGAATTGTCTCTGGGAGCGAAATAATTCCTGGCTGTGAAATAAAACCACAGAGAAATACAATACTGCAAATGATGGAAGCATCTTCTTAGCAGGTAAAGAAGGAAGTAAAACTCCAGACTAATTTTCTTACACCTGGCATAGATGTGCCAAGTAGAGAAGGTTATGTCTTGATTTGAAAGCTTCATGGAAAAAAGAAAATTACACGCTTGTTGTGAAGAACATCTCATTTAATCATCAAAATTACTTTTAAGTGTCACTTAATAATGCAGCCAATCTGATAGAGGAAATAGGGGTTTGATTATAAGTGCAAATCTGCATACAGTAACTCCTGTCATGATGTCACAGTGCTATTAACAGGATCCAGCTTGATTCTGAGCTGAAGGGAGAGCCAGTGTGATCCTGTGCACAGGAGGAAAACTCACATGGTTCACAAGGATTTCTGGGGCATTTATAAACCTAATCTGATTTAAACTCCTGCTATTTAATTTATCTCTATTGCAATTGGGCTCATGGCTGAGAGCAGAACTGGCACATGTAGTTCACGTGTATAACATGAACTGGATATTTCTTCTGAGATCTTACAATGTACTTTGAAAAATCAGAGAAACGTGTGATTTTAACTGTCTTTACAGAGAGGGAAGTGAGACACACAGAGTTGGTGGCAGAAGAGGTGACCCAAATGATCTCCCAACTTGTATATTATCTTCCTCATCTTTTGGGCTTCCATCAAGCCTAGCAGTACAGCATCTTTGTTTCTATTAATTTACATAAAAAACTGGCATTTACCAGATACTTTCTTAGGAGGTAGATAAAGTTTTTCTAGTTTTATCTGGTTTAGAATGGGGATTAAAAACAAAAATCCTGGTGGCAGCACTACAGAGCTGCTCTTCCTTAGTTCTTCCTTGTTTAAAAGAACATTCCAGAATCAGTGACACAGCACAGGGGAAATGGGGAACATCTTCCTCTCTGCACCCCACAATGTGCTGGACAGAAGGATCTTGTACGTGTCATAGGCTGAGGTCTTTGAGATCCTTTTTATTTTTATTTTAATTTTAATTTTTATTTTCCCCCTTTATTTTTTCCAAAGGAAAGAGAAGGGTCTTCCCTGTGCTTTTGACTTGAAGATAATTGTTGTCTTGCTGCTGCTTCAAGTGTTGGATGACTAAAAAAAAGGTAAAAAAGAAACCTTTGGGTTACATGAAGATTTGCACTAATTCACTTTTCCTTTTCTGTTAGCTGAACTGAAACCATCATTTTTTATTCAGTTTTAAAAAATAAAACCTGTATACAAAGGAGTTCCCGATTCATTGCTGAGAAAAGTGATGCTTAAAAAAACCATAAGCATAATGTGAAAGTAGGATAGATGAACAGGAGAAAAAAAAATACTGTAAATTATTTAACAGATGAATGTTTTATATCAACTCACATGTTCTCTTGCATTCATTGTGAATATTTCATGTTAATATTGATTTAGATTTGGCTCATTAAGTATTCTGATGCTTAAAATCCTAGCAATAGGTAGGAATATTTTTTCTTGAAGCATATGACTTGTCATGAAAATTTCTGTAGCAAATTTTTCTTCTCAATCACAAAAATGTTTATTACAAGTTTATTCACATTACAAGTTTATTCACACTACTAATTTTTTAAATCGTGATTTAGTGTACTATGAAATGTTTTGAAACTTTCTATTCTTACCCTCCTGCTCAGAATCAGTCATTGGCATTGCAATTACTCTCATGTGAGAATGGTAAATAATCATGGGAAAAAATCGTGTTATTGCTAATTTCCATTACAGTTGTCCAAAATGAAAAATCCTTGCAGTTAATTCATGTCTCCCTTGTTTTCATTATTGAAAATATTCAAAATAGAGGAAAAGAAGCTATTTCTAACAAACCTAGATTATTACCAAGGGAAATAAAAAATATTAGAGTGAAAATAAAACTAAAATGCATGGAGGAATTCAAAAGGAACTAGGGCAGGAAAATGTAATCTGTGTTTTCCTGTTGATATCCAACAATATGCAAGGACTCAATACAGCCTCACTTTTCTCGCTGATGTGGCCTGATCATCAAATAGCAGATACAGAGCTGTGAATATTTGTTGTCACTGGGTTTACAAACCCTTCAACCCATGAGTGAAAAGGAAAAACGAGTTGATTTTGTACAAGACAGATTTGTGACTCCAGCAGCTGTTTGATGCAGAAATTTTAAAGGTTTCTAGAACCACGAGAACCAAATACACTCAGTACTGGAACCCCCATGGCACACTTTTTACCCATTTTTATTCCACCTGTTTTCTTGCAATGCAATAACCAGAGGGAATAAACTTGACTAAAATTAAAGAATAGAGCACATAGTTCCCAAACGATAAGAGAGCTTATAAAAGAACTTAGAATTTGATTTTAATAACATGATATGTGGCAGTGAGGGGATCTTAAAAAGAAAAATACAGCTGCAGTGACTCAGGCATTTCAGACGGTGGCTCTGGATGACAGTGACCAGTCGAAGCTGTTTCCTTCTCAGACCCATTCTGGGGCAGTAATAATAATTGTAGATTCTTCAGGCCTAAGGTTTGTTTATTGTATTTCCACAAGAGTTTCTCCCTCTGGTAGGATTAACAAATATTGCAGGCTCAGCAGAGCCAGAACAGAGTTCATGGGAGCATTTAAATCCAAACCAGTTCTATTTAACAGAGAGTGGTATTCTGTTCAATTGCTATGGGACAAATATTGTCACTCAACTTCAGTTTTTCTCCTCTACCACTGGCGCAAATAGGAATTACTTGGCAACAAAATAAAATTGGCTTCCCTGGAAATAAGTCATTATCAATATTATGGCCTTCTAGGAAGGGAGCATGTGTAGATAAAAGAATAGTTGAAAATACATATATTTGTTTTAATTATGATATATTTCTCCACTTGTTGTAAAACAATATCAACAATTAAAAAAAAATAAAATAATAAAATAAAATAAAATAAAATAAAATAAAATAAAATAAAATAAAATAAAATAAAATAAACAACAAAATAAAATAAAATAAAATAAAATAAAATAAAATAAACAATAAAATAAAATCAACAATAAAATCAAAAAATATGGCACACAGGTAATAAATCAGACTGGTTATGAAAATAAATTTAACTCCTCTAACAACTTATTACGGTCAGATTTGTTTCTAGATTTATCTAGCATTTGATTAAATTTGATCACTCTGAGACATTACTAATAAAGAAGAGGTTTTTAAATGCTACAGTACAGCACTGCTGAACAAAGTGAGAGTGAGTATGGAAAGAGAAGCTTTCCAAAAGCTTCAAAGAATAAAAATCTTTTGGCTGAGTTTAGGCAGTGAGTGGTGCAATTTGAAAGGTTCATTTCCTGAGGTCTTTCTTCACATGATTCCTCTGGTGTAACATTAATTAATGGTGTCCTGGATTTTACTGGATGGCTGCTTTTTACAGATTCTGGCATGGTCTTGAGACAGTAGAATATTCAGAAAAAGCTTTAGGGAGAAAATCAGAATTTATGGCAGAATTATAATCCAGTATAAGGCCAGAAAATCACTGGTGGAAGTGTAGCTCCTGTACAGAATTTAGCAGCAGAGCTCTTTCAGTGAGTAGGCAAGTGGAGAAATGAAAAGTCTACAAGAAAGATTATAGATACTATCAAGACAGCTAAAAACTGCTTGAAAATCTGAAATATCCTGCTCTTATTATGCTAAAGCTTAGAAACACAAGGTTTAGCTAAAGCCTGCTACAATAAAGCTTTATTTTATAATGTATTTAATTTTAGTTCTTAAAGTATCTACTAAATAAACCAATTAATATATACACTTAATCTAGATAAACCCCTTTGTCTATCTTTTATCTGAATCATGCTTTTATCAATGTTTGCCTATTCTTTACACAAATGGCATAAATGAAAGCAAACACAGAGGAAATTATTTTTGGTTTTTTTTTCGTGGTATAGACAAAGCTTCTAAAAGAAGAGACAGTTTCTTCTGGCAGCAAGAAATGTTGAAGATGAGCCTCATCCACAGCACTCATTAAAATCATGTTATCTTGAGAAATTATGCAATTTTATTACCCATTATCTATTTGAAAATACTTCTTGGAAGATATATAATCAAAGCATGATATTAAACATAATAAAAAAACAAAATGTAAAATGACATAAATACATCATTTATAATTCATTCTCATTGCAGATGAACATGACCTGACAGAGCTGCTCAGAGAACTTTGATTCCCATGACATTCTGACTATCACTGCAAATGACAAATTCTTGGAAAGGCAAAGACATCAAAAGGTAAAGGAAAATTGCTTTTTTATAATGTAGGAGAACGTTACTTTGTTCAAAGCCATGAATATAATGACACTATCTGATTTTTGATAGGAAATAGGTACAATCATAAAGAGGTTTATGGCTAAATTCTGACCAGCTATGCAGGTGTTCTCTGACTGGAAAGATGCATTGTGGCCAAACTAAATGGTTCAGAGAAATGTGCTTAATACTTGTAATAAAAATTGCTTTAGACAGGACTAGAGAGACAGGGTGTCTTAAATTAATAAGTAGAAAAATTTTCGTAGCTAATAAATTAGTGAAGAACATCTGACTTCAATACTAAGTTTACCATGTAAAGATGTAAATTATATTGTGTTTGTGCCTCAGTGGTTTCACTCAAATGCTCACCCATCGGTAGGTATATGTTTATTACAAAACGATTTTTTAAAAATTTTACCCTTTCTTTGCCTTCTGTTTTTAATTATATCTTCTGTGTATTTTGCCAGACTCATGAAATGATCCAAGGAGCTTGAAGGAGCTCTGATTTTAAGTGGAGGCCCCTCTGTTTCTGACACAATCAGCAGGAGATTGCTGATGCTCTGCCTTGCCCCAGAGCCCGTGGGGGCTGGCCAGGCTGTGCCTGCAGCAGGAGCAGCTCTGGTGCCTGCTCCCAGTCTCACCTGGGCACTCACGCTGGGGAAGGGTGTTTGACAAATCTCAGACATGGCTGATTTCTTCTCTAGCCCTAAAATAATCCAGCTTTAACAATTCGTTTCTGTTACAGGTTCAAGGCCTCTTATACCTAAATAATCTGAAATCTATATTGCTACTTCCAAAGTTCATATACTAACCTGCTGTCTAAATGCTGAGCACTTCAAAATACCTCTGGGTTTTGGATTGCCTCTTTCTCAGCAGTGATGGGATGATTAATCTTTATCCCAGATCATTTTCAGAGAGATTGCATCTCTGGGACTCTCCTTTACACTTTTAGACATGACCTACATTCCTTGATCTTATATATATATAGTTGTGTTCTAATATGATGCCAATGACAATTTAACAATCCCCTGAGGATGTATCCAGGTTCCACATACTCACACACACACAAAAAATACTTTTGACTGCCAGCATGTTGAACAACCTTTCTCTGAAAAAAAAATTGCAAGTGAATTTACTCTGTTTTTCTGTTCACACAATAAAATAAGAAGCGCTGCCAGGATTCACCTGGAAGTTTCTTGGCAATGTTACAAAGGTTTGGGTAGAAACTGAGCTCCTAAATAAAGAGTCAGGCATTGGAGCAGTCACACAGGAGGGGTGGTAGACAGCTTCAAACCAGAAACTGCAGACACGCCTTTAAAGACACATTGTGGCAGAGTGTCTCTGAAGAATATTATTGTACATTTAATTTGCAAATCAGCTATGCAGATCTGATCATACAATACATGTTTCCTTTCAAAGAAATGCAGAAGTCTTAAAATACCACAGAGATACTCATAACTTGTTGTAGGTATCCTTACAGTTGCAATTTAACCAATTAAGCAGTTTAATGTTAAAATTTGTACTGTTTAGCTGTGTGGTTTTCAGTTTTCATATCCATACAATACAGAGACAGTATCAACAGAATACTTCTACTATTAAAATGGTTGGTATTTACCTTTATAGTTTTCCTCCTACCACTTTATGTAATATAATATCTAAAAATGCTAACTTAGGCCATCTGTTCTTATTCCTATTTCCAGCCCACTCCTTTTTTTTTTTTTTCCCTGTTTCATTTCCCTAGTTAAACTGATTTTAGCAGCACTGGAGCTCATTCTGTGACATTTTGCTACAGGGAAAATCCATGTTTATTTCCATACAATTTCATAGACCAAATCAAACAATGAATATGCAAATTCCAAAAATAGCGAGATTTTTGAAAAATAGCTGCAAAAAAATAGAAAACTATCTACTTATAAAAATAGGACCAAAATGTTAGAGAGCATTTATAATGGATGTTACAACATAGAACAAGGAGTATAACTAGGCTCCAGAACCTAGAAAGGAATATAAGAATCACTGCCCAGACCAACAAATAGAATAAAGAAAATATGATTTAGTTACACTAAAAAAAAGTTTGAGAAAAGCACTAGAACTCTGTGAAGTTTTACATATTAATAGTTTATTCACTGCCAAAAGGAGAACAGAAGTGACAAGATGTATTTGCATATGTGGATGGCATGGAAAGAAGAAAAGGGAGAATTCTCTCAATGTTTTGCTTTCCATGTTGGTGAGAAGGGCAAGGAAAAGTGAGAAAAACGTGGCATCACCTTGGCTGGCATTACCTTTGGGATCCTGATGCCAAGAATTCCCCAGCTGCTTAAGCAAACTTCTGCCCATACTTTGAAGCAGTGCAAAAGAATCAGGGCTGGGAATATGATCAGACAGGACTCATCTGAAAATTCAGTTAAACCATCCATAAACAAAATGGAAGGAAGGAACTAAGCAAATACTGTTGTGCATAAATAACTCCGGGCAGTTATTTGCCTGTTTTAAAGAGCCTAATTTATTTGTTTTCCCAGGATTTCCTTTCACAGATGCTGCAGAGATTTTTTTCTCCTCCTTCTTTCTGCAGGATTGTCACTGCAACGTCCATTAGGGAGGATTATTTTGAGAAACAGTCTCCCCATCTGTTGTCTCTTTTAAATGCTGCTAAGTAGTATTTTGCCTCCCTGGAAAAAAGCTGTCCACATATCCCATTCCTGCTGCTCAGCAGCAGCAGCAGCCTGGAATCAGCACCTGGGAAGTGCAGCTGAGTGGAGCAGGCTCAAAGAACAGCTTTGGTTTAAGTGAAGGTAAGAGGGGTCTCATTGCAGAATGTGATTCATGAGCCCAGGGTGTCTGCAGTCCTTTCACACATGACCTGGGGTTGGTGCATCCTTCCCTTCCTGGGTATTCCAAAGCCAAACTGCTCAGTGCAGGGAACTCATCCATTTCAAGATGGCCAGTGACAATGGTGAGTGACAGAGAGGTGGGACTCCAGCTGGGAGACAGCATGGAAGCTGATTTATTGATCACACAGGTACATCTTTTGTGATTTATTGATCACACAGTCTCGTCTTTGATACCTTTTAGAAGTGAGCTAAATATAGATCCACAGCTTAAGCAATAATTACCATAACAACCATATCTGTATTTTTCAATAACATTGCTCCATTCTACCTATGCATTGCCTTGTACAAATACATAAACTATTGCAAACAAAGCATTCCTTTCAAAATCCTGCTTGTTTCTGCCAAGGCTGGGCCTACCTACACTCAGCATTACTTTTGCAAGGTTTGCAGCCTACCAAGCTTAGCATATCCATTTCTGTGATGAGCTTGGCTGTGCTTTCAGTTCTGTTTCCTAGCTGTGTTACCACAGGCCAGTAGGATAATCAGCTTTAAAACAAGTTAAAATTTCTGGAGTTTTGATTTCCCATATCTCCTCTGAGGTCTGTGAAATTTCAGTGCTGCTTCTAAATGTGTGATATTCGCCACACCTCTCTGTATTCCTAGAAACTGTAACATAAACCCTGATGAATAACACATAAATAAAGAAATGTTTTGCTTGTAATTATGCAAACTTGTTAATTTAGGGGCATGATGAGCTGATTCCATTATTTTTCTCACAATTTCTATGAAACAATATAAAACTTAGTTAACTAGTATCTCTTAAAACTCCAACTAATTTAATCTCCAGTTGACTTCTAGTCTAAATGATGGTGCAAGTGCCCACTGCTGAACTTCCAGGCAGAAGGGCAGCAGGTTCACCTCTGTTTCTGGATTCAGCCTGACATCACTGCTGTTGACATCATCTGACAAAGATCAAAGCGTGCAGTCCGTTCGTTTCTTGGCTTGTTCTTTGGGAGAATTGTGAAAGATTAAATCAATAGTTGCTGAATGGAAAAAAAATCAGAAGTTTCAGTAAAATAAATCTTGGTTTACAGCTCCTGAGACACTATTCTAAATAAAGAGGAATATATAATGTCTAACCAATAATTAAAAAGCACTTGAAAGCCTCCTTTGAAGGATCTCTTGCTGTATCAATTCACTGGTGGATTCGCTGCCATGTCAGAGAAGAGGACACTTCATTTTCAAGTGGATATATTTTTAAAATCTCCTAATTTAATTTCTACCTGGTTCTACGATTCTGACAGTGATAATAGATAGAGGAATATTCAAAATGAAGCTTTCTCATAGCATTTGGTTTAATTACATTTTCCTTAATTTGCTTTGTTATTAATATATACATTAATATTTAGTTTAGCCCAAGCCTTTGGAATGATGACACACACATCATCTCAAACTAGACAATGCTGCCTCATCGTGATTATCACATGATCAACTTTAATTAAAGCACAATTTTTTAATAATTGTCATTGCAATAATAATATGTAACTTTACCTGATTGTGTTACAATGTTTTATATGTCTAAACTTCTTTAAACATTTTTAAAGTTTTTTTCTTCAAAATACAGTTTAATTTACTGATGTGCTAATAGGATTGTGTTGAAACATGAGCATAGCATTGTATGGTCTCATTAGTTGTAACAGCTAATAAAGCCTTTAGTGCAAAAGAACCAGGAAACTCAATGAACATCCTCTGACAATAAAGGCATTTAAGATTAATTATTTAAAATAATTCTTTCATGAGAAGATGCACAAACAGGTACCATTCAAAGCAGGCACAAATAAATAAACTAAAATATACTCCTGGTGAGCCCTTAGTTATGGTATTTTACAGTAATTTTAAAAATTTTAATATTTTAGTGTTAAAGGAAAATTAACATAGTTTGTATCCATCTGGTTTAGCTAGAGCCTTTAGATTTTGCATTTTGCTGTTTATAAAATTGTGGACTAAAGGAAACTCGTTGCAGCCCCATCAAGTTTGTGGCTGGGTCATGGTGTCAGTGTGCTTGTGAGTAGGGCTGCCGTTCAGAGAGGCTCCATTTGGCTGAAGGAATACCATGGAATTCAGTGAGCAGCTAGAAAGCACTGCATCCCCAAACTGTGCTGGGGGCTGGCTGGCAGGGGAACAGGAGCCATGCCAGGGATGGAGGCAAACCTGGGGTCATCACTCACCCTTGCCTGGCCTTCATCAGAGCACATCTGGACCACTCTGTCCTTTTCAGGGGGTTCAAGACAAGAAATTGTGCA
Source organism: Thryothorus ludovicianus (assembly GCA_013397245.1). Lineage (NCBI taxonomy): Eukaryota > Metazoa > Chordata > Aves > Passeriformes > Certhiidae > Thryothorus > Thryothorus ludovicianus. The sequence goes on from VZTB01010947.1 coordinate 414,907, forward strand.
GTTATTCAACTGATAAATAAACCCCCATAATAATAATAAATAAATAAAAGTGAGCCCCCAGAGGGCCGTGGAGGTGGCTGCACATGGAGCAGGGTCAGGAGGGGGCTCAGGAGGCAGTGCCAGAGGTGAGGAACTGCAAAGAGGGAGGGCAAATGACTCCCTGTCAGCACAATTAAAGGTTGGAATGAATTGCACTCAGAGGCTGTGAAATCACTGACGTTGATGCTTTTCAGGACGTGAACAGCAAGGTCTGGTTTAAATTCAATCAGCACTGACACCTCTCTTGAGTAGGAGCTGGATGAGGGGATCATGCTGTCCCTTCCTGCCTGTCTGATTCCCTGTGTACATCCCAACAATGCACCCAGGCCTCAGGCTTCAGCCTGCTGAGGTTATGTCTTTCTATGACAGCTTTTTAGAGAGATTTTGTGTTCTCTGTCCCAGTTCTGAGAGCTTTATAGTGCTGAGAAGACTCAAATATTAAATTCCTACAATTTCTATACTTCCTGTCACTGTATGGCCTCAAAGCAGCTTCTGAAGCCTTATTTCATCTGAAAAAATAAACTGTGGTAGGCACTTAAGGGCAAAGAAGTGAGTATAAGCCTTCACAGTTTCTCTCAATACGAGCTTGACTTATTAGATGGAATATATGGAACTACATCACTTCAGCACTTTTCCCTTGACGTGCCACTGCTTATATTAGGAAATTTATATTTTGGGCCAATAGGATTCTTGAAAGCTTAAAACCATAGAGAAACATTACAACAGAAATGTGTTAGCATAGGTATGAGCTAGGATCTGGTCTGCAGCTGAGATCGTGGCACAATCTACATTTCAGAGGAGAGAGGATGATTCAGGTTCATTTTTTGTTGTCATGAGTATATGGGCCACATCACTTAGACATGCAAAAAAATCCACTATGTATGCAAAGAGGAAAGAAGAATAAAAGACATGTCTCTTGTAGTCCAAGCAGTTTGAAGGGATTTTCAATGCAGTTACTGTTCTGAGTATGTTGTAAGTTATTCAAGATCAAAAAACATGAAAAGTAACAGGGTTCAAGTCCTCCTTAGGAATATTTTCCTAAAATAAATTTCCTCAGTGGTGAACTTCCACGTCATAAAACTGAACTAAGAGATAGAGATGGAAAGAGGCCATGAACTTTATACCACATCCTTGGAAATCAATTTTTTTTTTTTATCTTGCAAAAAATGTACTATTTTTTTCTCATCTAAATAATGAAAATTGCATACCTTTATTTTTGTGTCAACAAAAGCTTTCATTGTCCCTTAACCTATTAAATGAATTAATTTTCATTCATTCTTTCAGATAAAAAAAATGTATGAGACTGCCTTTTTTATTTTTTGTTTAAAAGCTTAACTGAACATTTCTCTGTTTAATTTCAGCCCATTATTTAGCTTATACTCATCTATCAGTCATAGAAAGCAACATTGAAGGGACCTCATATTTGACCTCAGAAAACTATTTCAGTGCTCTGGGATTCCTACCACAGAGCATTTTTTGACTTTTCCAAAGATAATTAATCTAAGATGCTGTGATAAATCTCTATCATCCTACAAAGCAGAAACACCAGCTATTCATGCCTCATTACACCTGCACATATTTGAAAACTTGACATAATTCCTCTCAGACTAAACTGCATTTACTCCTTTTTCTCATGTTTCCTTTGACAACAGTTTTCAAGACTTCTGGCCATTCTTTCAGAACGTTCTGAATTCATCTTTTTTTTTTTTCAGATCTGCTTTTATTTTTCAGGTTTAATCCTATTCCCACAATCCTCCTGCCTGTGGCTTGGCATCCTAACTGAATATAGTAAGGATAGTACTCATACTACCATCCATTATTTAATATATTTAGTACTAAAAAGAATAATCCCATTTAGTACCCAACTGCACAGAAAATCAAACCACTGAAAACTGAGGAGAAATTTCTAGAACTAGATCATCTCTCCTTAATTTGCCCATAAGAATGTCATAGCATGACATCAAAAGTCCAGAGTCAAAAAAGTTCTCCTGCTAGCACACATGAGCTCCCAGGGTGCATTTGCATCCCCTGCACAGAAAGGGATCCTTCAGAATGCTGAAAGATCAAAAGAGCTTACTCTGAACAGAAACTATGAGATTTCTTCTTCAGCTTTATGTAAAGTTAAAAAGATTAACCCAAAAGAAACCAAACTTATAGCTTGAAGGCAGACATGAAAACCAGATGTTGAACACTGTACTGAAAACTATGCTCTTGTGTATCCTTATGTTGCAGAATTAGTATCATAAGCTAGCATAATTTGTTTTTCCATTTTTTCTCCTTTCTCAAACGGAGAGAATGGGCTGCCTCCTTCTGCGTGAAGAAAATATTCCTGATGGCCTTTTACTTCCATTACTTCCTCTTTTTGGGAGGAAGAATTGAAAACCATTTGCAATGCTTATACAGAATGGACACAGCATTCCCTTGGCAAGGCTGGCTGTGGGGCTGTCACAGCCCTCAGCAGCCTGGATCCGTTCCTGATGCAGCCATTCCTGCTCCACTCAGCTGTATGGAACCATGTTTGTGTCCCAGTGTGGTCCCACACAAACAGCAGGAAGATTTCCTCACATTTACTTTGGGAGGAGATACTGCTTTGCTGCTGAAAATAGACTTTGAATATTGCAATCACAGGAAATAATGGCACATCAAAATAGATCTTAAGATTATGTAAACTATCGAAAGGAAATACTAAATCTGGCCTGGAAATACAGAGCTTTTGGATGAGTGTTAGTGAACACTGAGCAAAATGCCAGACCCACAATGTATGTCAAATCAGATTTTCTGTACAAAGGGGCAACAACCACAGAAAGTCAGTGATGCTGTCTGATAGGAGGAGCGGCGTCCCTGAGTGTCTGCTGTCACACAGCCTTTGAGTCTGGTGTCCTAAAATATTCACTGCTGAACAAATTCAGCATTTATATTGCCAAATCTCACCTTTTTACTTTTAGATCTCACTTTCTTGGTAAGAGAGAAAATCAGAAACAGTAAAAATATCTTTACTGAAAATATAGAGATTACAATTATGAAAAGTGACATTCTGAGGCTCAAGTTTTCTGTCAAATAGAGGCCTTTTCTTGCAATAATGAAAAAGAAGGTTGCATCTCCTTGTGCAAAGCCAGCAGTTAAACATGCTCTTAATTTGCATTAAAGTTTGTTGAGACTTCCTAAGCATGCATTTCAAATACCCTTCTGAAAAAAATATATTTATTTGTGGAAAAACTGATAAAACACTTCTCTTTGAAAGAAGTAATCATTGTCTTAAGGTAGTCAAGCTCTTTTTCCCAGGCAGAAACCAAGCATTTGATTTTGATGTTCTTGCTGCATTTTAGATTGGGAAAAACTAATAAAAGAAGGAACCATGTTTTCCTGGTCTATAAAAATTTTCATTCTTTATCTGGTAATAAAAATAATACTGTAGATATGCACAGTCTAAAAAAACCAGATTTAGGAGCCTCAAGAGCATTATTCTTTGTAGTAGTAAATAAGAAAAATTATATATACAATGACTTAGAACAAAAACATATAATTTACAGAACACATTAATGCTGCCATATGTGAGTATACACTGACGAAATTATATTTGCAAGCATATTGGTCCATGAAATGTGCAGTTTCATAGCTGGTTTGAAGACCTGTTTAATTTCATTCCAATACACATATATTCAAGTACTAGGACACAGTTATGGAAAAGTACCTTTTTGAAATTTCTAATGTGTGTGTCTTTCCCTTTGGTATTTAGTGCTGACTGTGCACATGTATTTCCTCCTTTCTCATTGCTAAATAGACAATATATACAATTACAAGTTACATGGAGGTAAATATCCAAAACGAGGTGCAAGTATGTTGAATGGTCATGGGTAATAACCATATTTACGAACGATAGAATTCAACTTGTCCCACTGAAAGTGCAAATTCTGTAAATGGGGTTGCCTTGTTCCTTCCTGCAGAGATTGTGTCATCACCCCAGAAAGGAGCCCAGCACTGCCCACCCTCTCTCAAGCCCAGGAGTGAGGGGTGGACAATCCAACATTCTCCTTTCCCCTTCAGCTGGTGCTTGAGTGCAGGAAGCAGAGTCTGCCTTCCTGGGATGGTGTCAAAGTGGTCTTAAACTTAGAGCTTCAGCACAAGAATGGGGAGGGAGCTGTAGCTTTACACAGGGTTTAGATCTAAGCTCTCAGTATAAACTGTGTGAAATATTGCACACAAGACTGATATATGTGAATACATGCCAGTAAATGGCTCCTCAAAACTGTGCTTCTTCAAAACCCTTGTGAAGCAGAAACTTCTCCTGGGCATTAATAAAACTGTCCAGAAAAAAAAAAAAAAATAAAAAAAAATTCCTCAGAAAGTACCTTAGCATGGTGATTTCTTCACATAAGTGATTAGTGTGAAGGAGCTGGGTCCTCTAGGTAACGTTGCAGGGTAAGGAAGCCTGATCAGGTCAGTAGGAGGGAGATGGGGAATGCAGTTTGCTCCTAGAGCTTTATGATAACAGAATCTTAGATGTCTACAGCACAAAATAGCATTTGGTAAGTGTGTTCCTGGCAGGAGCTTGTAAATCTGAGCACAGTGAGAGAGCTCTTAGCCAACAACTTGTTTTCTTTACTGTTTTAGCACAAGATCAAAGCACAGGAGCAAACAGAGTATTTTGGGGTTGTGTTTCGGTTGTATTTAGGCTACCAGAATTTTTTCTTTTAAGTCAAATACTTGGAAAGTGATTGCTTTGAATAGAAACCTGGTGATACAGATTGAATAATATCTATCTGCAAAAATGTTCACTTTGCGTAAAATCCTAAAATACCAACATATGCCTGTCTTAGGAAACACTGCTCAATTTTAATCTGAGCTCTAAAATAATTCTTTAAAAATAATTTCCCAAGCAGCACAAGATTCTGGCTCTTTTAAAAAATGCAGTAGGTTGAATTCTCTAGGAAGGTGGCTTCAGCTTGAAGGGTTTCTTGAAAGAATTGCTATTTTTAACCTATTTAGTCTTTTTTTTTCTTTTATTCTGACAGTTTAAGTGAGTCATCTTCCAAATAAACAGGACTGAAACAATGCTTAAACAATATTTTTCCAGTTAAATAATTGAATAAACTTCAGAGCCCTACTTCAAATTTCTGAGGCATCCATATTTGACAAAATGATAGGCAATAATTCTGACTCCATCCAATATTTACCTGGGAAAAGTAGCAGTGATATTGAATATTAAGATGGGATTATTTTTTAGTACTATAACCAATAGTTATATTTAGGTTACTTTAGCAAAATAGACAGGATATATTAGATATACAGATATATTAGTTTGCACTGTGCACTATACTTTTGAGTTCATCTTGGTACTGACATGAATGTATGTATTTGTAAATAGATGCAATAATGCTGCTGGACTTGGTTTACAAAGCTCTTTGGCAGGTCCAGCCTTCACGTTGATTCAGTCAATAATCATGTCTAAACTCTGATTTTAGTCTAGCACTTCTCTAGTGCAGTTTTTGTTCAGCCCACCTCCATAGCACTCCTTCTCAGACTCGCAGTATTTTGAGCACATGGATGGAAAGAGAACGAGGTGTCTGAATGCTCCAAATGAAATCCTCCCACACACAGCCATGAACACACATGTTCAGTAATACATGTACAAAACCATGAGCTTTCTCCTAGAAGTGCTCCAAGGTGAGTTTTTAGGTTTTCAGTGTTTTAATGTATATTATTGATGACCAGAAAATGTGTTAGAAGATAGACCTTTGGGGAAAAGGAGAGATTATATCAAGTCCTAGCATTCCATCAAAGAAATGCTTTATATTGGATGCTATTTTCCTCAGGAATCCAATATTAAGATGTTTACCCAGGGCTAAAATATGCTAGGAGAAAATGATGAAAGCAAAATGTTATCAGTGTTATAACCACTGTTATAAAATATATATTTATATATAGCTTTATACAAGCTATTTTAAAAAATATGTGGGTTCATGCAGTTCAGAGGACTTTTTGTTTATAACCAGGTTATTTTATTTCAGAATAAGAATAATTTGAAACAGTAAGTAATGTATTTTTCTCAGCATCAAAACATTATTTGATACATCATAAATAGTCTATAAAGCATAATTATAGAAAATTTACCTACCTAGATGTTTCCTTCTTATGCTTTCTCTTTAAGAAAGCATCCTCAACATGGCCCATATAAACCAGTAACCTCTACCCAAGTCATGTGCCATTTGAGAGAGAGTGAAATTAGCACTTTATTTTTGGTGGTTTGCTTGTTTGTTTTTGCCTAAATCAAGACAAGGAACAACAAGCTGGAACAGAAAGAACTTCCAGACAGGAATATGTGATAAAAGACAATCTGGCAAGACATTGACATTGACAAAGTTTTTTTTTTACTTCATGCTTCTTTTGTAACTCCTACTTTTGCATTTGCCTTTTTACACATACCTTTTTCATCTTCCTTTCTAGTATGTGATCTAATATTTGATACACAGAAAATAATTAATTTTAGGGTAAGGAAAAGCCATGCTTCCAGATTGACTAAGATACTCTTGTAATATCCTAGTCTGATACAGAATGTATCTTTTTGGAACAATGCCTTCTGTGTTTAATTATTCTTCATAAGACACTTTTTTCAAGAACTTGAAGTGATTTGTTGTGAAGATATCACATTTGTGCACAGGGACAAGTTACTATGTGGGATTGGTTTATCACACAAGAGGTGTTGGGAAAACATTTCACACTAGGCAGTGTCCTCATGTAAATGTGATCCTGTGTGATAATTTATTATGATGGAATCCTAAAACATCAGTGCCTGATAGAGCTTGTGGGCACAGAAAGAAGAACACTGTGCTTCAAAGACAATGTGTGTTCAGAGAAGAAACAGCCTGGCACATTTTTATTTTCTACAGCAGTTCTATCTGCTACAGATAAACAAAGTTTTTCCTAGCAGAGGTTTTCAGCATAATGTAATAATATTGAAATTCTTTAAGCACAAAATGTGGGTTTGCTTTTCCTTCCTTCAGACTGAGGTTGCAAAGAACTTCAAGGAAATATTTGCATTTAAAATTACTTAGATTTAATTTATTTAATTTAATATTACTTAGAGCCATAATTGGTATTGCTTGATTATTGGTGGATAAGTTTTATGTATTAGGGTCAAGTATTTTAAAATTGAAATGATCTTATCTAGGAGCACACAAAAGCCTGCCTTGGCCATTGTGTGGTCCACTGACTGCATCAGAGGCCAAAGATCCTAATTCCCACTACCAAAGTCAATGCCTAAATGTTAACTGCAGGCAGCTGAAATAAAAATTAAAACCAATCTATCTGGGATGAAAAATTGATCCAAGTTTTAATATGCAGAAAAATCTATGCAATCTTCAGAGTATGCTTGTCTATCAAAACCCACTGATAGCCAATTAACAACGTGAACAGAAGGTAGAGCTAATAAAATACCTAAAGGAATAATATTATCAATGGTCTCTACATCTTAATAACCTCTGAGCAATCAAGGATTAATATTACAGTATCCAGTTCTTTTTGACACACCATTACGTGGTGGGAAGCCTGGAACACTCTCAAGCTTTGACACCCGCAGGTTTTTCTCCTGTTGCAGACCCTTTGCCTCTCATAATGAGAATAATGAGCCAACCCTCTGGAATGACAATGCACAAGAATCCTGTAGGAAGCCCAGGAGCTCTTTTCAGACAAGAAGATTTTGCTAACAGAACAAATTTTCATTATAAAAGTGCAGAGTAAAGCTGCCATACTCACACAGACACGGTTGCCATAGCCAAGACAATAAATAAGTGTTTGCACAGTTCAGATTCTCAGCTATCAACAATTTTGATTCCCTCACCAAAACATACAAAGCATTTTGATCCTTCAAAGGAATGTTGTGATAACTGATGAGAGAGATTACAGCAATAAAATCACAGAAGTGTCATGTTTATAGGTAATGGATGGAACCGTGAGCAAATGTTGATATTTGAACACGCATACATATATATATATACATACATACATATATATAGAAACACTGAGAGGAGGAGAGATATGGGGAGAGTATTTAAAATATTTCATGGCTTTCTATCACTGAAGAGTGTTTCACATGTTGGTGGAATAAATTAATTAACAATAATACCATTGACTGGAAATATTAAGTAACATGTTTGCAATTTTTACTTTTTTGTAAACATTGATAAAAATAGAGTGACTATGTTATTGTTTCTAATAATCATCGAACTATCCAGGAATCAAGAAGTATTTAATTCAACTAATAATATTGATCTATTGAGTATTGTTAAAGTTAAATGCATTGTTTTTGGAAACAGAAGAAATTAACTTGATGGTTGAAGGCTGGATCTATGTTTTTAGAGACTCTGAGAAAGCAACTGCCATATCTAATTCTGATGGATAAATTTCATTTTGCATTTGGACATTGGGAACTAACAGATTGTCCAGGGTATTAGAAGGTTTGAGCAGAATCCAAGTGTCAAATTTCATTCAGACTAGACTAAACCTAGTGGAAAATTTTGATGCTTTTATTTTATTGGGAGTATTTCACTGTCCCATCATTTCAGTTTTCTTTATGGTAATTATTTATTTGTTTCTCCCTTAGGTTTTAGAAATTGGGATTGGAACTGAAAAATAAATGTTCCTGATGATTAAGTTTGCTCAATCTCCAGCTCATAAATGTCATTGGGAAGGCTTCTTATTGTCTATATTTACTTTGATCTAGACAGAAAAGAAATAGGGGGGGTAAAAAATTGTTATTGTAGGTTGTAGTCCAAGAATCTATTTTAGACTGAAGTGCTCTTACTTTAGGAAATCATGAGATTCCCTGAAATTTTTACTCCACTAGTAGTTGCTAAAATTGCATTTTTGGACAAGGGAACTTGGGATTCAGGTTCCAAAATTTGGCAGCGTTCATCTTCCATAGTCCTCTAGTGTTTCCCCTCTGGCCAGGAAGTGTTTCCTGTGTCTGTGTAGACTCATTTTATTAGGGGGAGGGGAGATAAAAACCTTGCATATTCCCCCTAATCCTATCACACACTAAATCGCCTCATTCATACTGACTCCACCAATGCTGCTTTCCCCATTTCCTGAGTTACTTAGCAACAACCATCCCTCCCTTTTCCACTCCCCCATCCAACCTTTCATTTTTTTCCCCCTTTGCAATCACGATTTCCACGCTGTTTAGAAAAATGAGGATGCTCAGCAGCATAGGGCAAGCTTTTCCTTCCAACCTCCTTTTTTATGCCTGCCAAATCCTTCTCAGCTCCAAAATGAAAATCCAGGCTGTCTGCATATGTGTAATCAAAGGTTAAAAAGCACCCTGGCTGACACCACGCATGTGTTAATCTGTGCTGCAGCAGAGTGCATCATTTCCACTTTGACCTCAGAGTTAATCTGCATTCAGGCAGAAGCTCCATTGCTTTATTCTTTCTTTTTTCCCCCCTCTCATTTACTCTTTGTTGCTTTCTTGGATTTTGCTGCATGTGTGTCAGCGGTTCCGTAAATGTGTATGTGCTCCTTTCCTTGACTGTTTTTATTCTGTGAGTGTCTATGATTTTCGCTTTTTGTTTGGGTTTCATTTTTTTCCTTTTCTCTCAATTATATTATTTCCCTAGATTTGGAAGCTGCTGCCTGCTGCCTGAGCTGACGTTTTCTGATTATATCTGCAAAGGGCTTGTGCAGATCTAATTTCTCTCCCCCTGCATATTAATTCCCGCAGCTGGGCGCAATGTCTCATCCCACTGACGGGACCTGGTAGGGAGGAGGGAGAACTACTACCAAAAA
>VZTB01010947.1:425286-578558 GCA_013397245.1 Thryothorus ludovicianus
GGGCGGCCGCGGCTCCCGCGGGATGCGATAGTTTGGGGCTGGCATGAGCCGAATGTTTGCAGCAGCATCTCCCCGCACAGCAGCCGCGTTCTGCTGGCAGACACCCCGTGCGCGCTGCATGGGTGCATCCTGCACCGAAATGCACAGGGGCCAAAATCCCAGCAGCCCGGGGAGCGGGAGTTGGGATGCGGATGGGCAGAAAGTGGAGGGCGGGAGAATTGCTGCAGTGCCAAGCTCTGCGCCGGAGCAGGCATTCCTGCAAAAACGTGTGGACTGTGCATTTGACAGGTTAGATGGAAAACATCTCCGCACGGCAGCGTGTGGCCTGGCGAGCGGCAGCAGCGCGCTCCCCACGGCTGCCTGAGCCATGTTGGCACAATTCCTTGGAGAAGTTAGAGCCCACTCGCTTTGCTACTACTAACGCTGGATCCACACGGGCGCCCCAAATTTACCTTCTTTCTCCTTCCTTCCTTTTACCTGGACAATACCGCACCAAAGAGTGTGTTCTTTCTGCTTGTTTTAGGGTTTTATTGGGTTTTGTTTGGGTTTTTTTTTTTTAATTCGGGAGAAATCAGGCTTCATATCTGCAATGGTAGGACCTTAGTTCTAAGCCAAGTAAAAGGCCAAAATGATTGGCTGGGGAAATGAAAAGTTTCTGGGTTTTCAAGTAACTTTTTTCACATAAAATGAACTTTGTAAAGAATTCCTGTGAGAAGAAACTAAAAATGCTTGAAAATTGAGTAGAAAATGAGATAAAACTGATTGAGCCTACCGTGAGGGTACTTTGGTGTTGGGAGCAAGACAGGTGTGAGGTATTTCTGACCCTTATAGAACCAGTTATAGTTACTATCTGAATACAGAAATGGAAAATTCAATTTTTACGGGATTTTATGACACAGATTTTCATATTATTTTGACATAAAACTTCCACTAAAATAATCCCAGATACTTATTTTAGCACACTTCCTTCTTTTCACTCATCTTTCAGAAAAGCATTGCCTGAGAGGAATTTTGCCAAAATTATTTCATAAGCTTTAAAAGAAACCCTTCATAATGCAAAGTTTTATCTCAGCAAAAAGTTCTGTATTCTGTTCACAGCTATCTGATAGCCAAGGTTGTTTCCTCTGACAGCTTTCTGACCTCATAATTTTAAAGACTAAGTCATAGGCTGAGAAATAATAGCTACAAGTAAACAGAAAAAATATTCTTAGTGCTTTACAGAAACATTTGAAATGAGTCAATATGTACGTGTGATTTTAATCCTAACAATCAGGAGGTTTTCCTCCTCCTTTATGGAAGAAGTCTTGTTATTAGTTTTGGAAACTCAAGCACCAAAGCAGAGTTATAGAAGTTGAATTAGATACCATTTACTTATAGCCAAGATGAAAGGTATTCTTTGTTCAAAACTCATCAAACACTGCAAAAGGAGGGGAATATTATTGTACTGTGTGTCACTTCTCTTGGACACTGAAATTCTGAAGGGCCAACCGAACACTAATAAAGGTGCTCCATGCTAGACATCTGAATAAATGTGGTGACATCCTTCAGAATACACACAGAAGTTAAGAAATTGCAGAATCTGACCAAATTATTGTGCAGAAGTTCGAACCCTATAAATAAAAAAATACTATATAGAGAAATTTAATAGTGCAAAATTATTAATATTTAGAAGACTGAAGAAAGAGCAAAGTTAAGACATTGCTCAGGCATTAATGGAAGTAGCAAGAATTCTAGCATTGACTTCAGTAAATCATGAATGAATTCAGAAAAAATGTCATTTTAGGACACTGTGGTTTTACCTTTACAGAATTTGTATCAGTTTTATTAAATGCATAAAGTACATCCTTACAATTGGCCACGCTAAAGTTTTAGGAAGTGCTTTCTTCCAATTGGTTTCTCAGCATTTACAATTAGGCTGCAAACTTCTTGCATAAAGTTCCCTTCTCATCTTGCCCCTCAGGTCAGAGTAAGAGCAGCGTGCCCTCTGTCACATGGACCTGGAGCTGTGTCCAGTGAAAATTAGTCTGGTCAAGCTCCCACTTTCTGAAAATTGTACATAAAAAATCTTTAGATCAAGAGATAATTTAAAATGATTTTTAAAAAATATATTTGTACGCCTGATGTCGTTTAATTAGAACTAATTATTTGATTGTCCTTATTGAACATATAACATGTATTTAAAACATTATATGCAATAGAACTCAGCAGCAAAGTTTTAAAATGATTTAAAGCTGTACTCTGCACACTATTTATATATGGGGTTTATGAGTTATTTTTGCAGAACTTTAACATTTGCCAGCAAAAGCTACATAATACAGTGGAAATTAATGTCCACATGGGACATGTGGGACTTTTTTCCCCCCCTTGCTTGTGCCCAAGTAGTTTCATGGCAGTATTTTTATGCTGCAGCTACATGACTAAAATTGAAGACTGTCAAGACTGATCAAAAAACCCCCATAAATAAAGCAATCATTTTAGCATCAAAATAGTCTGGTGTTTAAGTGAGTATATGTATTTTCATTAGTAAATTAAGGAACATGGGTGTAAATAAAATTCTTTTGCTCTTGTAAAGTGATGAGATATAATAGCAAGGACAAAAGGAATATCCTTCAGATGGACAGTCACTCAGAATTACTGTAAACCTTGCTAATGTCAGTTTGGTGTTAGTCCTGCAGCTATAGTTATTTATACACCTCCAATGTTTCACACAGTGTATAACACTAAAGCAAAGGTCCCATTACAGGAATAAGGAGCTGCTCAGCAAGAGACAATTTCTCATCTCACAAGAATTGGTCCTCTTTAAAGAAGTGTCATGATAGAAGATGTGGATCTAAGTGCTATTAAAATATGACTTTATCCTCATCTGTGCTACCATGAAACTGAGTATTTTAAACACTCCAGAGTTTGTTTCAGCAGAGCCAAAGCTCTGTGGACACAGGACCTGCACTACTTGAGCACGTCAGGGGAACAAGGCCTGCCATGAGTTCCTCATAGCCATGCTGCATTCCTGACTGCTGGAATGCTGGGACACAAACCTGGAACAGCTATTATTGTCATAAAAAGAGTACCAAAACTTCAGACCTAAAGTACATTTTAAAATTAAGTTAAATTCTATTATTAATAACTTGATGGGGCAAAAAAAGACTGCAGTCACTGTTTCCCTACTTGAAAATATATGATTTAGAAATATGGATGAAACCCTTTGACTAACTTCTGCTGTAGTGACTAAACCACCTAAACATAACCTGCATGCCAAAACTCATATATTCCAAAGTGCTCCAGTGAGTATGGAAAGTGATGTTAGATGTCTTTCAGAAAGTGTGAACTTTTGAAAATCTAAAAAGTGAAAGCTGGTAATAAAAAAACTACAGAAACCAACTAGAGTAAAAATATCTTAGGAAATTAATCTGCTCTTTTAATATAATATTTCCCATACTATACATATTGTATATCTCCTTCATGGCCATCCAAATCATGCTTTATGATCTTTAGGGTTTAAAATGTTCACGATTAATGGCAATCTGGATAAAGTATCTTGTTGATTTGGGTTGTGTTTGCATTGTTTTCATTTTTGCTACATTTGCTTTATTGACATAGGTCACTAAATTCTATAAGAGTTGCACAAAAATTTAAAAGGGAAGAATAGGAGTGAACGGATGAAAGGGAAAACTGCAAATGTCTTGTCAAGGGGAGCTCTTTCCAAGTCTCAGTCCCAGTACAATTAAACTCTTACATGCTTAAGTAATGACCACCACTTTCTCCATCAGAGAACTGAATTGTGAATTGAATAATGAATTATTAAATTATTATTTAAAACATTAGACACAGCTGACCAGTAACAGATGCACGTACTTATAGGATGGTTGATTTTTTACAGTACCTTGCAGACATACATTCAAGTAAGCTCCAAATCAGAGGCAGTTTTAAGGTCAGTAGCTCTGCCTGGCACTGTCCTGCAGAGAGAGATGCATTGGCTCATTTGAAGCTGGCTCAGAACCCTCCAGCCTTCCCCGTGTTACAGTGAGTGCCAGCCACTCCAGCTGTAAAATTGATATATATTCCTAGTTATATATCCCTACATTCTATTAGGGTGATCATTTGATTGTTTGTTTTTTAGCATTCCTCAGGATAACTGGAGTGTGCTGAGGCTCTCTGTTGGTGCAGTCTGAAGTGCAGCTTTGCAAACCATTGTAGCTGCAGCCACACTCACAGAAAAGGTGAATGCAGAAAAAGGTGGCTTGTGTGAGCCTGGCAGTGACTTGTGTAAGACTGCAAGTGAGGAGCAAAATGGAAGCTGGGGGCTTGAATAATGTGAATTCAAGCTCAGAAAATCACAGAATCATTGAATCATTATTGTTGGAAAGGATCTCTGGAGATCATCCAGCCCAACCTCTCTGCCAAGGCAGGGTCACCTGGAACAGGTGACACAGGGACGTGCCCAGGTGGGTTTGGGATGTCTCCAGAGAGGGACACTCCAGGAACCTCCCTGGGCTCTGCCATGCTTAACATAGAGAAGTTCTTCCTCATGTTGAGGTGGAACTTATGTTTCTGTTTATGGTCATAACTCCTTCTATTGCTGGGCACCACGGAAAGGAATCTGGACACATACATATCACACACAGAGATAAAGGAAAAAAAAAACCAAAACCCGATACAAGATGTCAGAGCTGAAGGGGATTTTTCTTTTTTTATCATCATTCTCCATAGTTTGTTTACTGTTGTACTTTTTTAAACTGATTTATATTGCAATACAAATTTCTTTTCATGAAGATATAGTTGTCCATTTTCCCAGTTTTGCCTACTAAGAAACCAACATGCTATCCAACACCTAATGCTGAAAATCTCAGCAGTTCTGGGAATTTTCTTACAGAACAGGCCTCATTTTATCCTTTCAGTAATCCCTGTTCCACTGAAGTCAGTCTGTTGCTGAAGGAAAAGGCAGGGCATATCCAGTATAAATTCTTACAGGTAGTTTTGTGCTCATCTAAGAACTGGGAAATCACCCAAAGTTAAATTATAACTCAGTTAGGATCTTCAAAAAGTGTTTCTTACACTGCATAATACTTTTGCAGAAAGCTCTCAACCTACATTCCAGCTGATTTACAATACCTCTAAATATTTTTTCCTTCATTTCTTCTTTTTTGTTCTATGCAGATGATCAGCTGAAACTTTACACTCCATTTCAGCCCACAGACTGTAATTTAAATTGATCTTAAGTCACACATAAGTCTTTTACTGGCCCTCTGGACAAAAAGAAATTTCTCCATTCTAAAAAAATGAACTGTTTTCTGTGAATGGAAGTTCTGAACAAGCACCAGGGAGGCTTTTTGACAATACAGGAGAAAGAGATGCATTCATTTTCTTTTTAGAAAAGATATGACAGCTGATGATAGAACTGGACATCCAGATAACTTCACTGGAAGTAGATGTAAACTTTCTGAGTCAAAGAAGGAAGCTGTTTACTTAGAACAAGATATGTTCCTTATACAATGAACAAAATAACTGCAGAAAGTACCAGGGAAGAACCATAAATTACAGAAAAAAAGAGCTCATCACCATAGTCAGGTAACTAAAATAATTATTATTAGATAAGGAAGATCCTTTCTCATGGAATGAGACTAAAAGTCATTAAGCACCAATGAAATTAGGGACTACTAGGGAAAATATCCAACACACAAAAACCAGGGGTATTTCAGGTGATGGAGAGATGAGAAAGGAACAGTATAAAGAGTCCATGTACTGATCTTTTTAGACTCAATTTGTTGAGTGTCTTTTGATGACTTGAAACTTAGCATTCACTGCATGTTTCCTTGTGATGATGGATTATGGCCTAAATTGTCATGGTGCTGTAAAAAGCAGAGCATGAGAGTCAGAATTCTCCCAGAGAGTTTGCTTGTGCAGGTGTAATGTCTTTACAGGCATTTTATTCAGGTGAGCACCTACCTCAGAAGGGCTCTGGTGTAGTAAGTAGGACCTTTGTCCTTTGAGCTGGGTGTGGTTTCCTATTTTAATGTCCAGAAGTACCCTGCTTATTTGATTCTTCAAATTAAGAAGAAATTTAGCTTTTCGTTAAGCCAGAAACTGAAGAAAATAGCAAAAGAGAAAATAATATTGCCTGCTTTTAAATTGTTTTGTATGAAGTGGTTAGAACTTAATTTATATAAGAATGTGAAACCATCCCCTTCAATGTGAAAAATTTACAAAAGGATTATACTTTTTTTTTCATCTATATGAAAAAAGAGTGGGTAGAGGGAGATACATATTTTCACAAGTTCCAGCACCTGCCAACTGGCTCAGACAACCTGAGGTAAAAGAGGGCTGATGGTGTTAGGTTGAAGAAAATTATTGAGAGAATAGAGAGAATTATATCTAGTGTGATTCTGGGATATTTGTATATTTGTGACAGGAAATTAATATGCAAGTCGTGTCAGACTGAATATTGGGTATTCAGTCTGAGACACGGTGATATCCTCTTATTTATATAACAGTAATATTTTTAACACAACTGCTGTCAAAAAAGGAGGCTTTAATGCTGATGAAAACCACCAGTGACTGCATAAGCAGAAGAGAAATGCAACAAATACCTTCCCATGTAAATGACTACCTCAGCTGCATAATGTTTTTTCATGTGATGTCCTAAGCAACACGGAAAAAGTTGACTACAGCAGCTTTACTTGTTCTCTCTTATATAAAGGGCATAGACTGTGCAATGATATAATCCCTGGCTGAAAACTTACAAAAATGTTTTTCTTTTTAACAAGTGAGGTGAAGCAGAGCCCAAATATTTATATAGATTCAAAGAGAAGAAAAATATTTTAAAATCCAATAAAGTCAGTGATAGAATTTCATTATAGGAAATCTCTATCTGCATATTTCTGCAAGAGGAGAGATTTTACCAAGGATATTTCTGCCTTTATATCTTTTGCTCTTATCCTCTGCTATTGGCAGCTGCCAGATACAAAATACATGGCACACAATACCACGGATTTGACCCAGAGTAGTGACTACATTATGGTTACTGCAAAATGATAGCAGGCTATAGAAATTCAGTAAATAATACAAGAATCTTAGTGTAACAGTTGATCACTACTAAAAAAGAAAGTCACTGCTGTTTAAAAGAGATTTTTGTATCCTGAGGATTAATTCTATTTTTTCAGACCTAGTGGAAGGACGTTTTCACACATATTCAGTAAAGAAAGCACAATGTGTAGGCCTAGCTGTGAAATCTGGCCATTGTGTATGAAACTAAATATTAGTCTTACAAGACAGAACTTTCATCTGTTTGCAGATAGCCAGCCAAACATTAAAGAAATATAATTTTTACCATACCTGAACCAACATACACAGTTTATTATGATAAATAAAAGACCAATATATGTTAAAAAAACTATTTAAAATACATGAAGGATAATAATGATCTTTCGGAAGGAATGGAACAAAAAGTTATTTACTTTTTATGCTCACACTAGCTCTTTTTAAATGATGCAGGTAGTCATGTATGAAATTGTATTTTTTACTGAATGTCATCTTGGACTTTGATGTGAAGCCTTGAGATAAAAGGCTACCTTTCTTTCTGAGCTATTTTTCTTCAACTTTTTGAATGCTCCACGTTCTGCTGAAAAACACTTCTGGTTCTATACATCGACGAGAAATGCATCTTAAAGGGGATCTCATACATACCCTTAATAATCTTCTGCCAGAATTCCTCCCCCTCAAAAAGTGGATGATATGAGAAAATGAGTGTTTTCCTTCACTAGTGGCTCAATGTTATATTGTGTAACACAAACAGCATGCTCTGGTCATATGAAGCTTTTGTTAATCTGCAGCAAGATATCTTCAGATCCAAACAGAACTCTGCCTGCTGCAACAGATTGAGGATTATCCACTAAATTCCACTTTCATTTAATTCCCTTAGATTATTTTTCAAGAGAGGGAAAAAGAGATAGCAGGAGAAAGAACGAGAAAGAGCATTTAATTAAGAACAATTAATCCAATAATGCTAGAAAGCCTTACTAAACTAATCAATGTATTAGTCAATATGTTATTAAGTGATGCACTTCTGGGACCTACTGAACCACACACAAGTTTGCCAAAGGTGGAGAAGCGTGTCACCAAAGCAGGAGGAGGTGTGCCCATGATAATCTGACACAGTTATCTCTTGGACATTTTGTGTACATCCCATGGAAGGGTGGTAGAGTTTGTACTCTGCTTTTCTTCCCCAAAAACTGGTGAAAACACGAAAGTCTTCACACTATAAATTAACACTAAAAGGGCTTCAATTGGGTGGACAGCAGATTCTGAAGCAGGCAAGAGAAATCAGTTTATCAAGGGTTCTACAACGACTTTTCCCCTCTGCTACTCTGATCAATGCCTCTGGTTTCTCCTTTTATAGCCCTGAGAGCCATTCTAAAATTTAAGCTTTGGAACTGACACTCAGTGTAGAAAAATGACCACTTGACCCCTCCCAAAATCAATAACATAATTCTATATGTAAATCATTAGCTCATTCTTGTTTTGGGGAATGGACAATCTTTTCAAGACAACTGTGATACTTTGGCCCAAACAGATAAAAAAGGAAAGGCAAACAGGCACACAAATGTCAGTGAAAGAAGAATGCCACCAAATAATTGATACAGAATTAAAATTACAGTCAGCTTGACCTTCTTAGATGAATTACTGATAGATCTTAAAGTTACTTAATTCGAGGAGTAAGAACTTCAGCTATGAGTCCAAGGAAGGTTGTACACTTGCTATGAATAAGAGGCAGAGCTGAACCTGGTCTGGAAGTGAATTATGAAGAATGGAATTATTTAATAAATAGATTTAAATAACATTTAAACAGTAACAAATAATAATACAATAACAAAATCAATAAATAGGGTTTTTAACACAGTGACAAGAAGCCTGCTACGCTTCAAATAGAAAAACAAGTGCAGAGACTGGGAAGATGAGTTATTGTGTTCAAATTAACAAAGATGAGAAATGCAGAGCAAGAATTGAACTGAAGACAGCCTGGGTATATGTTTTGGGAGTCAGAGACCAGAGTCATTCCAGACCCAAAGAGCACAAGTGAGGAAGCTGGTAGTGGCTCCAGAAAGAAGATGGGGCGTGTGACCCATGTAATCATATTTACACTGCCAAGAACTGTCATAGTAGCTGAACTTGAATATTGAAAAGACACCTTTTGGCTTCCTTACATGTAACTTAAGTGATGCATTCTGCTCCTCTAGCCTGTGAGGGCTCAAGTGTGTTTGAGTATTAAAATTTTGTTTTGTACAGAAGTAAAGAAGTCATTGTTTTCTGGGAAGGTGAGGATTTGGAAGAGGGGAAGGTTACCAGCAGTAAAATACTTGGAGGTGCTTAGAATACAATTACTAATATTGCTACTCTTTTACTGAAGCAAAAATATTAACCAGTATCGCAGACCACACTGTACTGAATAAACATATTGAATAGTTTTAAGCTCTTTAGAGCAAGAACAATCGCCAATACATTAACTTTTCTCATTTTATTTCCTTGTTTCTAAAGAAAATGCTTAAAAATTTCACTTAACTATTTTTAAGGCTTATATCATACACTTAAAATTAATTAAAATCCTAATAAGACTCTAATGTAGAACATGAGATTAAAGTCATAACAAATCTTTCTGGCCAAATTCTTAAATTCCATGTCCAGCACAACTAACAAGGCTCTGAGACCCATATTTAAGAATATGAAAATATTTTTGTGATCCAGATCCACAGCTCTGCCTATTTGATGTCAAAAGGCTGTAAATCTAAGGTACTGATATTTTGTCCAGGTAAGGACAGTGTATCTTTCCTCTCACCACATGCCACCAGCACCTCCAGGGACTGTTCACTTCTCTGAAATGAAATTAAGCAATTCCAAATTACCTGCTATTAATATCTGACCACTTCCAATCACTGTTTTACCCAGTTAATGCATTTTAACCACTTAATTGCCACTTTTACTCTGGTGCACCTCCTAATAAGGATTATTTCTATAATGAGTTCCAAAATTTACTATCCCATCATCTAGGGATTGTATGTGTGAAAACAACTCATATATAGATTTGATATTAAAAAGGAATAGGAATAATTTTAGCTCTACTGATTTCAAAAAGTGGATTTTATTTTAGGTTTTGAAATAAAATTAATCTTTGGCCAGAAACCAAGAAATTCAGCTCTTATGGTAACTTTGAAAAAGTTCTGAGTATGTGAAGGATTATGGAGAATACTAAAAGGGAAAATTGTTAGAAGCTTTAATTATACAATTTGTTAAAGAAGAAAAAAAAAAGAGGAAAGGTACTATATCTGTGAAATAAATTCTTCTGTTACCATCCCCAAGGCTCTATCTCTCTTCATCTCTCTATAGTAGATAAGCACAGACGTGATTAAATTCAATGCATCATATATTCAGACTAAAAAATGAGAAACATTTGTTATCTGCAATCATTACCTGCATATGCAATGTTCTGAGCTCCTCAATAAAATAGTAATGAAAAGATTTAATGAAAAGCCCAGAAGTTTAATAGTCAAATTACCTCCAATCATAAATAGTGCAGATTTTAAATAGGACCTCTCATTTTAGTTAACAAGCAACAATTCCAAATGGTTTGTAAACAACGTATTTCTTTAACAAAGATGTCATGTCTGCAGTGAAACCTTGGAATACAGGCAGAGGCAGCTAAGCTGGGCTTCAGTTTTGCAAGGTTTTAAACATTCAAGCCCTTATCCAGGAAAACACTTTCATTTATGTTTAAATGTTTACCAACATGGTTTTCTGCACAAGGATCGGAGTACTGAGCAGCTGGCAGTATGGAAAGCATAATCCTGGAAAATCTGACAGATATAAGCTAAAAAGGCAACATTTGCCAGCAAATGTATTCCATTTATGTCCTTTCTTCTAAATTATTTCTTTGGTAATCTGCCCTGGAAAACGGAAGAGCTTAGAACAGCACCTGTTTTTTATTAAACAAATTATCCTGAGGTGTGTTTGCCAAATTCCCCAGGATCTCAGGAGGATAAAATGCATGCAAAGATTTACCTCAGTGGCTTCCAGTGGAATTTCTTCTTATCAATACTCTGTCAGTTATTCTGCATAAGTCTGTGGCTCATAAAAAGCTGCTGGATCTGCAGCAAGGGAAAACTGAAGATGGATTTATCCACGTGGGAGATAGACTATGATTAGTAAAACATCTTCATCCTTAGCTTCTGCTCATCTCCCATTAATTTCAGGTGTCCATCCTCACCTGATGGTCCCATTGGCATCTGCTCAAATCATGGAAAGACTTTTGTTTTTAAAGGATTCCTGATTATGCAGTTTGGGTATGATCCATAAAGAACCAACAAAATCCTCACGGTGCCTCCTCTGTATCACAGAAAATGGGGTCTGAAAGCCTCTGCATTTTGCCAATAAGCTGTTCTGTGATACCATGATGCTTTGTGCAGCTATCCTAAGTTCCTGTGTGGACCTTGCTTCAACACTCTCAAGAACAATCTCCATAAATGACTCCACGTGTAGCTGGTGCTTACATCTCTTCCAAGGAGACCCCACAGCTGGCCATGGACCGATCCAAGATGACCTGGTGATGCCAGATGGAAACATCTGCCTGTCCCTGCTTGGTCTGGTATGGATTCACCTTTGAGGCTCCTTGCTCTCGAGCATCAGTGGGTGCTCTACAGAGCTGTGATGGAGCCAAGGAAACCTGATGAGGAACTCATCACTCACGGACATTGTGGCCTGAATATAAGGACACTTAGGTTTTCAACTGAAACAGTCTGTGCAGCACATTTAGTGAGTCCTTTGGCTTAGCCACAGTACAGAGCTGCAGGAGATGAGGAAACAAGAAAAAATTCTCTTGTATACTCTTGTGAACTGAAGGAAACATTTTCACCACTGTATGTCTTTCTGGACTTTGTATCATTCTCTGTAGCATCTCCAGCACCCTTTATTAATCCATTGCTGAACATATTGTGAAACTCTAGTTACATGCATCTACATCTCTTAGACCTTAATATGGTTTTGTCTCTCCAGAAATTTCAGAAATAAATTGGTGATAGTGCTGGATAAACTTGGCTCCTGATGCAGTGTTTCAAAATAATGTTTTTGGAATATGTGGTTAAATCCATACTACTTCTGTCCCTTGTAGCCAGTTATACACATTAATCAAACACACTCACAGCTTCTGCTTGTACTTTAGCTCTTATTCTTGCTCTCTTTTCCAGATATGAGGCATCCAGCTTTCACTAGCCCTGAATAACTTCCACTTACCAAAGGAGTTTCTAATATCTTTCTGTTTTTCTGAAAAAAAAATTATTATTCTTTCTCTGAATTTTCATTCCTTTTACAAAGAAAAACTTCTCCAACCATAATCAGAGCAATGACAATTTATAAAGTAAAATTCTATAGTGCTGACGAGAGTTAAAAAAATGTATGCCAAAATATTTGTGGAGGAAGAAAAGAGAGTTCTGGGAGATATGTGTTTGTATGTGTATGGAATAGAAACTGCTCCTACTTTCCTGGTGTTTTGACGAGCCTTAATAATCACATTCAAATGCAAGGGATGGGAAGATAGGCTTTGCAGTGATCATTATGCTTAGCCCACTCAAACGTCAAAAACTTCAGAGCTAGGTACAATTTGCATGTTATGTGCCTTACATTTTACTTATTGGAGATTGATAGAAAAAGAAAGAAAAGATAAGATACTGAGTGAGCCCTTACACAGTTTCTTCTCACTAAAATAAAGTTACAGATTCTCCATAGTATTTATTAGTTAGGACCTTTAAAACAACTGACCATTTTTTCAGGAAAAAGGTTCTGAAATTCTTGCAAATAAAGCCAAATGTAGTGAGAGAGCTGAATACAGTCGAAGAGTGAGATTTTCTATCTGTGGACTACATATCCAAAGTAAGCTTTTTAGAAAATTTTCAGGACCCCAACATTTCTTTTTTGAAATTGTCTCTGGAAAAGTGGGGCATAAATAGGCAAGATGTAGCAGCTTTGCATCACAATTTATACGATGATTGTTGGAAGCACCATATGTGAACTGCAGCTGCAGCCCAGGAACACAGCCCAGCCACAGCTTTGCTCTGAGCTGCACGGCCTCAGGACAGAGGCTTGTCAGGGTCTGAACTCCTCTTGACCTGCCTGCAGCCTCATTTTACTTGGTTTAGCTGCCACAGCCATTTATCTAATTGACCCAGCATCTATGGCTAATTTATTTGACTTTTTGTATGCACAACCAGAGTTTTATTTAGACAATAATAACAAGCCATGACTCCATGGAGAATGAGTTACTGACATCACTGTGAGTGCAGAGAAATACGAGGCTACAGCAGCAGATGCACTGACAAGTGGATTTGGAATACAGCACAGCAGGGTTAAGGCACAGCATCATGGACTCATTTAGGCTGGAAAAGGATTCTAAAATCATTGAGTCCTGTCATTAACCCCACACTGCCATGCTCACCACTAAACTGTGTCCCCAAGTATCAATCCACATGACTTGAATACTTCTGGGCTGGTGACTCCAGCACTTCCCTGGGCACTCTATTCCAATGCCTGACGATTTTTCTAGTGAAGGAATTTTTCCCAACATCCATCCTAAACCTCCCATGGAGCAATCTGCTTCCTCTTGTGCTCTCCCTTGTTACCTGGCAGAAGGACTGATCCCCACCTGGCTACAGCCTCCTGCCAGGGATGTGTAGGCAGTGATAAGGTCTCCCACAAATCTCCTTTCCTCCAGGTTAAACAGGCAGGGGGTGAGTTGAGAAATCCTGCCTAGTTTTTCAGAGCAGAGGTGCTGACAGTCCTAACCCAGAAGCTGGCATGCTTCTATGTCCCACGGGATTAAGGAGACTCTGACATGAAGCCATCCTGATAGTACCAACCACCAGAGAAAGTCCATCAAAACAAATTAATTCCATAGGGAAACTGCAGAACACTTGTTGACGATTTTCCTACTCAGCTGACATAGAGACATTAGTTTGCCACTTACATCCTTAATGTATCACACATCTACCCTGTTATCAGAACTAAATTCCACATCCACCCCTGCACAGTCTGTTTTATGAGCATGAGTGCAAACAGCGTCTTGCATGATATAAGTTGGTTTATGTGGGAACACATGGGTTACTATTGGTTACCATGCATTCAAAATGAAGTTAAATCAGAAGCATTGTTTAAAAAAGAAACAACAAAAACCAGTTTAATTTTCACCATTTGCTTACTCTTATTTTGTGAATGAGTTAGCGACGTCATGATGTAATTAAAGATGTGCATTGAGCAGCTATTTTCTGTTCATTCAGCTCTTCAGATGCATTTCTATCTAAAAGCATTCAAGTAATGCTACTTTCATAATCTGAGAGAAGTAAGAATGATTAAAGCACTCAGAATAAACCTATACTAGTTTCACATTTATTTTTGACTGGCTCCCTAAGCATTGAGGACTTATCTGACCCACTTGCTTTGCCAGCAATGTGGGCTTTTTTGTTGCTGGTAATGCAAAGTCATTCCCTAATGATGTTTGGGGATTGTTTCCTCCTCCATCATGAGATGGTTTAGCATCATACCCAGTCTTCATCAAACACAAATAATGAGGGACATGTATGTGCTTATTAATGTTGTAAAAATGGTTCACACTTAGATGCAGAGAAGACATCACTTGGCTTAGCTTAGCAAGAAGAACTCTAGTCCTGAAGCTGGGATAAGCATTCCATGCTCCTGGCCCCAGGCCAACACCAGGAAAACTTCATTACAGTGCTCTTTTGTGTACTGAGATGCAGAGGATGAGAATGAAAACATCCCTTAATAGATTTAATTCTAATCAGGATCTATATTCAGCTTAATTTGAATTTGTGTTCAGCCTAACTTGAATTTATAGCTCATGCTGGTAGACCAATTAAAAAAAAAATTAAATTTTAAAAAAATGCTCAGGAGTGTTACTCAATAAGCAAAACTGCTGACATTTCTAACACCTCACATGTTTGTTTTTAAACATTGACAGAGAGTGATGAGAAGATGACTACATCATGAGTGATTGAATCCAGAAGTGACTTCCTTCTGGGTGAAATTACCATCCAGACAAAATATAGAAAAAAAATTGTGCAAGAATTTTGAAAAACCACAAATATGAGTGCCTCATAGGGTATTACAGAACAAGAACCTATTTTTTCATTTCTCAAGTCTAACTGAGCAATAGGATTGAGGGTTTTGAGTTAATGTTTAAATAGATGGCTGGAGGACATCCATGTTTTCCTAATCTTTCTCACTGAGAAGAGAAATGAGCTTTGTAATTTATAGTGAGATTTTAGAGCAACTGTTTATAAAAACAATGTACATCATTGGGGAATAGATATCACATGGAATACTAACAGATGACAATTATATACAATAAAACAGCCAAAAAAAATGAAGTGAGCTCAAGCTAAAACAGACCTAGTCAAATCACATTTCAGTAAATGTTGTTTACTCCTTCTCTTGAGATTTGCTAGCTATAGTGGAAATCTGGAGGAGCTGAGTAATAGCAACAGGCAAAAATCATGCTTCAAGTGCCATAGATTTCACATTCAGGGATGCATAAAATGGTTAAAAGAAAAAAAAAGGAGAGAAAAGGATGGGAGGGGAGAGGAGTGGCAAAAGGAATGTAAAGCAAAAAAAGAAACTCTCTGTGGTTCACATAATTCCAAGATTAAACCTTTAACACTTAGATATAACTAGATACTTTCAAACAGAGCGGATCAACTCAGGCTAATCCTATGATTGATGCAGAATAGCTGAAGCTTTTCCTCCTTTTTCTTTTTGTTTCTCAAACAAATAGCAAAAAATGCTTTTGCTCCCTGCTAACACGAATATCCATAACCACAGTGAAAACAGATACCGAAGTAGATTATATAACCTCCAGTAAATAAAATATAAAGAAACGTAGTCACAGAAAAATTACATCTAAAAAAAATAAAAAAAGAAATAATCATCTTAAGTTATGGAGGCTTATCTGAATCATCTGATCCCATCTTAGACTCCTCCAGAGCTCTAGTAACTATAAATGTTGCACTTCAAGCTCAGGCTGTTCAAAATGAATGATGTATGCTTGTTTCCATAATTATCTTTCTATTCCTTACTGGCCCAAAGTTTCTTTCATCTCTTTACACTTTGCTATCCTCTCTCGGGGTAACACAATTCCTCTCCATACCCACAAGTTTTGTATTGTGGTGTAATTCAGCTTTGGTTAATAACACCAAACTGTTCTGGTAGACCTGGAGATGTAAATCCCTTATAAACTTATTTAACAATATACCTCAAAGTTCTGCTGGAGAAACAGGCTCTAGACTGGGTGCTACCTTTCAGCTTTTGATTCTTTGCCAGAGCTGCTGACACTGGTCTCTGTTTCTGGTAATTTTTGTGACAACTGGCTGTGAGCCTGTTTTGTTGCAACTAGAAATATTTTAAAAGAGACAATGACCCTCATGGTCACTCTCAACTTGAATCCAATCAGTTGTGCAATGCAAAAATTGCACTATAATTTTTCAGCACAGTGAACTAGAAAACACTGTCAATACTGCAAACCAGAAGTTTTATTAGCACTCTCAATAAATGCACTCCAAAGGGCTTTTTTAAAAAGTGTTTTCATGAACTGACAAGAATGAAACAAAATGTAAACCAAGTTAAATTTTTCATTTTAAACCTTTCTTTATAAACACTTGCTGTAGCCAAATTCAGCTGAATCTGAAAATGTGGAAAATAGACAATTTAACAATAGTTTCAAAGAGCTAAAACTTATTCCATCTTAAGTGCAATAGTTAAAGTGAGTGCATGTCTTGGGTAAGATGTAGAAGGACTGTAAAATAAACCAGTCTGCTCTGATTGACAGTTTTATAGACACTAATACAAAACCACCACTGCTACATAATATTTTAGGTGTGTGAAGAGTTTAAGAACTGGTCTACTTTACTCAAAATGGCTGAGGAGCACCAGGGAGGCTGCTGGAAGTTGCTGAGTGTCTGCAGGAAAGCTTGTAAAATCCACAGCATCATCCAGAGATGCTGTGTGGCCAGGTATCATCTCCTCTGAGAACAGAGTGTAAATGTTCACAGGAATCCAGACAGCCTTTAAATCTCAGGGCAGGCACAGTTTTCAGAAATTACTGATTGCTGGCAGTTTGGGGCCTTCATGCTCAGTAAAGATGACTGAGAAGTCATTGCTGGGAGCATTCATTTGTGCTCCTCTAGTAATTTCTGGCTCTTTAAAAAACATCTTGAGACTCGTGTGCTCAGTCCCATCATCTAAGTGTTTCAGCTGTACTTGCCTCTTTATGAGAACTGTAATATTCTTTTAATATTATTTTCATATGCATTTCAGTCCCTCTGTGATTTAGGGATGACAGAAAACTTTAGCTTTGCTTTGTTTTAAAAAATTATTTCATGCCAAGATTTTAACTACATTACATAATTTGAGTAGTACACAGAATGATAGCTGCAGCAGTAGTAGTGCCTAGGAAATAAATTATCTTCTACAGGTGACATACCTAAAATCCACCCCACCCAAACCTCTAGGTCAAAACTATTTTCTCTCCTCCTGTGAACTTCCTCAGCCTCCCTTACTACATGACTACAACAAATGGCCAAAATACAGATTATACACCCTGGTGGCTGTGTGAAACAAACTTTGCTGATAACTCTGTGAGTCCAGGATTTCAGGTTCTTCTGGAACATTTTAGCTTCATACAGAATTTTAGTTGCAGCACACAACTCTAAATGAAGGGAGTAGGACTACAAGACAGTTTCTCAGTGATTTCTTAGTCCAAATTTTTCAAATTAATTTTCTGTTATGGAACTTCTGATAATTGGCTGATCTTCTCTCTAAGAAAAGCATCTGAGTTTCCATCTTTGATATGGGAAATGGTTTGGGAAGAGATTAATCTTTGCATTACATGATTTGCAGTCCTAATAAAATCAAAGATTGGGTATTTGTGACAAAAATTTAGCAGTAAAAGAGAAAATAGGTGCCATTTTTATGGCAAAAAGAGAAACTCAGTCCTGCACATAGCCTTGGGATTTAAACAACACAAATGGACAGAACAGAAACACAAACAGGACAGGAGAATCCTTGGCACAGATTTGTGAAAACATTTTCTGCTTCAATCAAGACCCCTTTCCTTAAAATATGAGTCAACAAGGGAGAATTTAGACACAGTTAGATTTCCAGAGGCTCTGTATTCTCTTCCACATCTGCTCTCTCCCCTTGCTCAGAAGTCACACCTGCATCCAGCATCTCTGTATCCACAGTGGGAACCTGGGACGCATCTTCCCTCCCACTGACCATGGCACCCCCTGGAGTAATGTAAGATCTATAGGTTAGGGCAATTTTTTATGCACATCAGAGAATGAATCAAATTTGGCTCTTCATCAAATCAAACAGTGCTAGTTAAACAGTTAGGTGAACTGGCAAGCCTGGTTTCAGTTCTTCTATGAGAGGTAGAAAATATTGGTGCTTTCAATGGAAAACTCAGTTTGTGTTTATATTTATGTTCAAGTAGTTTATTATTATCTTTGCTGACAGCTCTATAGCTTACCTTGTATAAAAGATGAAATTGCCCAGATTTTTTGATAAATAAATATAAGTTTTTAATTAAATTTAAATTATTTAGTCATTAGCTATTCAGTACTGCTACAGGTCTTTCCCTTTAGGCACTTAGTGACAATTCTGATTCTGCTCATAAACAGCAATGCAATATTAGCAATTGACTCTTAGGTGAAGTTCTGCAACAAAATTCTTGTTGAAATTAATTTTGTATATTTAGAGGACAGAGCCACAACAGGCACAAACTGGCATAATTCATTTAAAGTGACTGGAACCACAGAGATTTTGATGAGTTAATGGATGACCTCATATCTGAAGGCTGAAACACTCCAGCCATGGAAGGTCGTTTTACCAAAGAGTATCCTTTCCCTTCTACTCCTTGTAACTAGTGAGAATCATGTTCTTGTGGATTAGGAAATAATACCTTATTTCAAAGGGATATCCTTTGTGAGTTATTGCTCACTACTCAAATAAGATGTACCAAATCTGTCCCCCAATTTAGACTCTAAAATTATTGCTGCTGTCTGTGATATTAAATAATGCATGGCTCATCTCTACCAACACATGACAGTCTTTCCAAGAAACATTACATATGATCCTCCTGGAAATCACATCAGAGTGTCTTTGATATAGAGATGGCAGCAGAGATCATCCAAATTTATAGTGTTGACTTTATGTTAGCAATTAACCAAAACACAGCAGTTCTGAAATGGGTAACCTATGCTGTATCTTAATTTTTGAACTAAAGAATTTAATCCAAAAGGTTTGAAAGCATAGTAATATAAGACAGTTATATACCATTAATATAATTATTTGTTAAGTTTTACTAAAGAGTGGATTATTTTTACATAGGCATTAAACTAACTTCCAGGGAAATGAAAGCACAAAAGAAATCACGATTAATCTATTAAAAAAAAAAATAAAAAAATTCCCAAGCCGTAATGTGGCTTTGGACTGCTAAGAGAATGGTGTATCAGCACATTAATGAAACATTTAAGTAATGGGTTTGACCGTGTCTCCTGAAGAAGGATCAATAAAGAAGATGGAAAAAAATTGTTTTCCTAATGCATCAGTGATTTCCCAGCAGTGATGTCCTTTTCTACAATTTTAATGTATTTCTGGTATAGAAATAATGCCTTTAGTGCTAAGGGGCTCATAAAGGAGGCTATAACAATGGAAACAAGCATCCTTTCATTAATCTTTTTCCCCTTGGCTGGTGACCCCAGCTCCACCTGCACTGGGTACCTCTGCCCACAGGGATTACACTTGCACCAAGAATGATTAAATGTTGCCCAGAGAGCACTGCAAAGAAATGTATGGATCAAATGCACCGGCAAGGACCTGGAGAAAAAGTTCCTGAAAACACTCAGTTTGTGCTAAAATTACTCCTCACCAATGAGCACTCAAAAAAGCTATATAAATGTTATAAATTGAGTAAAAACTTCAATGCAGGTTTAGGATTAGTATGTGTTTGTTTTAGGAAAGAAGATAAAAAACATTAGTTAAACCCCATTTAACCCCTGACATGGTAAAAATCTCCCTGGCAGAATGAGATTTTTAAATAATTGTAGAAGGAGATATCATTTTATAGATCTTTGCATCTATTATTAAGAAATTCAGACCTAAAATAACAAATGCCTATTAGGAACAGCAATTTCTGCCCTTTTCCTGCTTTGTGAAGATGTATTTCAAGTAATTTGAGGCATAAAAGGTCCTCCTGAATGTTAAACACTTGTGGTTACATATATATATATATATATAAATGATTACCATCAGAGCCACCACGTGCAGACTAAGCTGGCAAACTGAGAAGGGATTGGACCAGATGACCTCCAAATAT
This sequence comes from Thryothorus ludovicianus, assembly GCA_013397245.1. NCBI lineage: Eukaryota > Metazoa > Chordata > Aves > Passeriformes > Certhiidae > Thryothorus > Thryothorus ludovicianus. Next base: position 445,706 of record VZTB01010947.1, read on the forward strand.
GCCTTCTAACTTTTAATTACTCTAAGGCTTGAAGTTTCAAGCTTGGGTTCTGACCCTCTTGAGCAATCCCTTTTCCAGCTAGGGAGATGTATGGATTTATGGATTCATGCAAAGCAGTGTTGCAGACATCTTGCACTGGCATTAATATCAGTGGAAATATCTCAAATGGTGAGATTTTGTGTCAGTGTCTGGAAGATGAACCTTGAAAAATTATAGTTTAATCTGCAAAGAGGTAAATATGTGTTTCTTTTCATACTTATATTACTAGATTTGAAAATTTCTAGCACTCAGAAAAATAAAAATAGATTTCAATATGCATTTGGGTATAATCTAGGCTTTAACAAATTTGGGTTGAACATTAAAAGCACTTGCAAAATTTCAGCCATATAATGAGAAGGACTGATCTGAAAGTCTCAAGGAGATGAAAAAGGCTTTGTCATTATAATTTTCATTGTATTAATGGCATTGCATGGCTAAAGCCCCTTTTGGATAGAGAAGCACCTCTGATTTTTCTGGCTGGAATGCAGGTTTACACAGACAGACAATTGCACACCCACGTTAACTTCTGATCCTTGCAGAATCCTTATAAAAGCAAGAATGCAGCAGCATTTTTCCCCAGCTACATTGGCTGTGTTTTCCCTCCTGTCTCCCACCAATTTCATAAAGCATTTGCTGGTTTTGGAGATGTGGAGTGCCAAAATGGCTTGAGATGGGAGATGAGCAAACTCACAGCTATTTCTGTCATACAAATAATTTCCAAGAAGGAATGGAAGTTTCAGTTACTGTGGGCTGCTGTTCAATAATGTTGTTCTAGATCTGAGAAAACTTCTAGACAAACATAATTTTAATCTTGCACTGTTGAGTAGACCAGATTCTACTAATGAGCTGGTTTGAGTTTTGAAGTTTTCTCACTGCACTGACATTCAGTAACATGTTGCCTTTGTGAAAGAATGTATTTATCTTTCTTTTCCATTCAGAAAAATATATTCTTTTCAGAAAACGGTTTTTTAATTGGTTTTAAAACAGGAATAAGGTTTTTTATAAATAAAGTTATTTTTCTTCATTCACCATGCATAGTTTGAAAACATATAATCTAGTGCCTTCTGTTTGCAAAGACTTTATTTAGAAGTATTTCCTTTCCTCTAGGAGAGAGAATTTGGCTTCAATTTTGTTTCTTTGAATTACAAATAGATCTTTGAACTCCAGACAACTGAATAATAAAAAAAACAAAACTCCCAATTTAATTAAATTGGCCTGTTTGTCAGTACCAGCAGAATACTACAGACCATCCTGCCAATTAAACCTTTGCTTTTGGTTCAAACACTCCAGCCAGAATGAAGAGGCTCTTGACCAGGGCAGCTGGAGCTCTGGACCCCCGTGGCTGGTGCAGGGTGGGTGAGGAGCTGCCTGCAGGCTGCACTCGCTGCCTGGTACCCAGCACACCAAACAAAGGTGTACATCACACCCGTTAGCAGCTTCCAAGCCCAGCTCAGAGCAAGACTGGCTCTCTCTCCTGCTGCACATCCCACGCTGCTGCAGCCCTAAGGGCTCTCAGGCTCTCCAAAATCCCTTGTGCACCAGGGAAGCAGCGTCCAGCACTGAGAGGCAAAACGAGCTGTGGCTCTTTCCTGTTAGGCTGAGACCTGGGGGAGAAAGAGCCCAAAGCCTCTTTCCTGGTGAGATTGTATTTGTGCAGCTGGCTTACAGATCCCAAACACCCACCACGGGAGAGCCTTAGGGTTGTGCACTCTGAGCAGGTACAAGCAGCAGGAGAGCTCTGTAGGGAAGAGTGGGCACGACCCCAGCTGAGTAAAGATTGCTGTTAACAAAATGGTGCTCTCAGCCCTTCACTACTGCACCCATCACCATGAGCAGCTGTGCCTCTTTCCATCTTGTGTGCCATCCAGAACATCCAGCCCCCATGAGAATCTGCTTCTCTGTGCTCTTTTACCACTCCTTTTCAGATTCTGACTGAAACTGGAAAAAAAATAATTTTTCTGCTTTTCACCCATTTGTGTTCAAACTCTGTCCACTGGCTTAAGACCCTTGTAATATGGTTAAGATTTTCCATATCTAGCCAGCAGCATTCAAACTGTCACAGAAGCAGGGCAGGAAAGAACATTGGCATTATGCAAAAACCATACAGTTGCCTAGCACTGCTCAGCTGATTACCACTAACATTCTGAAATGAAAATATCTGATTATGTCATGTTCTAAAGTAGTTTCAGTGTTCTCCTCTAGAACTGGAGGCACTGATTTTGAGAAAACAAAACATTTATTAAGACTAGTCTACACATTTCTGACTCCAAACCTGCTTTTTTTACTGTGCTAAAGCAGGTTGAATTAGATCTGCTGTCATAGTAGCAGAAAAACCCCAGCAGACAGACTTTTTACCTTCTGTGGGTTCTGGTTAGCAAAAGTGAAGAGGAAAACCCTGGACAAAAATTTGTGCTCAACTTCCCAAATGTACAATAAACTCAGTTCATCAGAGTAGAGAACAACTGCATGAAAAGTTTGTCTGAATGAATCTAATTATTGGTCTTGTCAGTAACGTGTTTCATCAAATGTTCTCTCCAGTAGAAGTAAAGCAGCAACAATGTGTACATAATAAGTGATACTTTGGTGGAGAGTTGCAAAAGCTAAGTGACAGATTTGTTTCATAACAGGTCCCACCTGACCCAATGAGAGAAAAAATAGCCATGACAAAGGTGATAAGCACTGATGTTCCTCTGAACAGAGTATGATCTCAACTGTACTAAAAGGAAATGCTGATAAAGCGAACTGTAACCTCAACTCTTATTCGGCATCTTTATTGGGGGTCTAATTTCAAAAATGGGGAATTTTAAAATTGTTTTTACAGTATTACTAAAATATGTGTGTTTTGTCTTCCAAAGCTACCCCCAAATTTGTCTTTTTCAAGGATCTTCTTTATGTTTGTTTCTTTAATAGTTCCATCCAAAAGGGAGATGATGATTATGAAGACTACACCACAAATAAGACTTGGGTTTTGACTCCCAAAGTCCATGAGAGTGATGTGACTCTTATTTTAAATGGCTTGCTGGAAGGATATGACAACAAATTGAGACCTGACATAGGAGGTACGTTGGTTTTGTTTTTAGACCACCTTTGATTAAGCAGTGAAGAGAAAGAATTTTTATGTCATATTATACTAGTCAGGGAGCAGAATCCATTCAAAGCAGTTACAAGAACAAAATGAATTGCAGAAAAACTTCAGAGGTGTGTAAATAGTCTTGATTTTGGAAGCTGACATAAATTAAGATTGCTGAATCCATCCTATGACATCGAATAAGAGTGTTATAATTTGCTGAATCAGGCAGCTTGTGATGATTTACCTGCATGGGACATTCAGAAGTTAAACGTGAAAAAGCAAGTTTTTCTCTTCTTTTTGTACCTAAGAGATGCTGTTAGAGAATCACAAATTATACAGTAGAAGGAAAGGTCAAAAAGAGGCTAACACAGCCTAATCCTTGTCTGATGTGATGGCTCCAGAGCCTCCAAGAGCAGCAGGCCTGCACAGACTGATGCAGCCTGGGCAGGAGGTGACAGAACAGGGCACAGGAAGAGGCTCACACAGGATAACTGCAGCCAAGCAGAGCCAACCTGCCCAGATGATTCCCACAACGTGAGTATGTAGAGCCGAGCCTGGAGTCAGGATGGAAGTCTCATGTGGCTGAATCACCTTTCAGAGGAATCTTCCTCTCCACTGATCACTGAGGCAACTCAAAGGAAAAACCTCCCAGAATTGCTGCAAGTCAGTTTGAGAGGCCCCGTGAGTGCACAGAGCAGGCAGACAATAGCTCTGCAGAAGAGGATACAGCAGTAATAAGATTACAGAAAAAGGCACAGATTCTGTGGATGAGGCAGGCAGAGGAAAGCAGAGAGCAGCAAGGTTAATGAAGGAAGCTAACAAGTTTACAGGGGCTTATAAACTAAGGAATTTTTCACAGTGAAGGATAACATGAGTCTCTAACCTTCAGTGTATGTGTACAGTGAAAATTAACAGAGGAATCTGTCTCCACTTAAACCAAGACTTTTGAATCAGAAAGGAAGTAAAGCATTCCTAAAACCATCTGGGAAAAAAACAATCATACTGTAGTCGAGATATATAAAAAGAAAAAAGCTGAAAGGAGTAATTTAAAAATAAATTAATATGAAAACAATTCTTAATTTCTGCCTTAGAGCCTTAAGTATTTTGGCTTTGGGCTCACAAAATTGTTATCTACAGCTACACATAAAGGCAACAACATTCATGTAGCATTTGGCATGATAATATAAAACAAGTGATGCAAGGCATCATAAGAGGAATAAGTTTGTTTTTGTTGATAGTGGGTTTTTTTGATGTGTTTTTGTGACCTGACACAAAATGTAGATCCTCTCAGTCAGACGAGCCTCTCTAAGCTATCAACACTGGTTTCAGTATTCGTTCTCACAGCGAAAGGGGATTTGTTTCGATAGAATAAATGATGTAAGAATTTGTCTCAAAGTCCCTCCAACTAATTTCAAACTGAGGACATCGTTGAAATTTGTCCTTATTTTATATGCACATTTGAATGTGAGGCGACCACAGAGGAGGGATGCCATAGTAACACGCTCGTGCTTGACTTTCATGTAGTCGATTTTGACCTTCATTGGTTTCTGATTCTTGTTGTTTCCCTTGCAGTTAAACCGACAATAATTCACACTGACATGTACGTAAATAGCATTGGCCCTGTGAATGCTATCAATATGGTAGGTAAAGGATTGCCCATTTTCCTTGTTACAAAGTCTCCATCATTTTGACATGACACAGTTTCCATTAGTTCTTAATGTTGTGACATACCTATATTATTTTTAAAACCTCATTTTAATTATGGATGGGGGGGACTCTATGAGCTATAAATCTGTACAAGTCAGAAAGCTCAGCTATATGCTGAAAAAATGCAAAAATAATAGTTTTAACGTATCCTGGCGTTTTTAAGTGCACTTCTTTCAAATGCTTTATTATAAATTAACTCCAGTAAAACCAAGCTTCCAGATTGCTAAAAAATTGGGAAAACCATTCATGAGTGATTTTACCACTCTTGCCACCAAGAGAGAATAAGCAAAAGGCCTAGAACTTCTCCAGAGACTTCCCCATTTCTGAGATTAACCAGGGAGCACAGGAAATTAAGTCAGCTCAAGCTTTTCCTGCCCTAGGTCCAAGGAAACAAGTAATTGTTCTCTGACCCGAGTGTGTATGGGCTGAGAGGTGGGGATACAGAATTAGAAAGGTGCATATAACACTCACTGGCACCCTCAATGGGAAAACAATAAATTCTTTTGAAACAATTATCTTTGGTAGAACATGCCTCAAAACTTAACCAGAAGAGATTGGTTTTATCAGTTCTAGTATCACCTTCTGTAGTTTTTTTCATATGAAATTAGGGAAAGCATATCAGGAGTTGTGTGGAATGCTGAGTGCTATGTTTTCATCAGTATTTCTGGTTAACACGACAGGAATATACAATTGATATATTTTTCGCCCAAACGTGGTATGACAGACGTCTGAAGTTCAACAGCACAATAAAAGTGCTCAGATTAAACAGCAACATGGTTGGGAAGATCTGGATACCAGACACATTTTTCCGAAATTCCAAGAAGGCTGATGCTCATTGGATAACAACTCCTAATAGGATGCTCAGGATCTGGAATGATGGCAGAGTCCTGTACACATTGAGGTATTTATACTTAACTTTAATTTCATTTTTTCTAAGGAAAGCAAAAGAGAAAAATCCAATGATTTCAGCTCATTTGACATTAACCTGAAGGAAAAAAATACTGGGTTTTCTTATATATTATGCAAGCAACTCTGAAAAAAGGGAAGAATTTAGAAGATATCAACTGTATGAAATTTATTTTATATTGGCACAATAAGAAGTTTTATTTCTTCCGACAGATTATACTTTCTTGCTCCACAATAGTCACCTTCCTATATTAACATTAATATAGGCATTTTTATAGTAATTAATTATAGTCTTCATTTTCAGGTATGCTTAATTGTTTGCTTTTGGTTTGATCCCTTTTCCTTTTTCATTTTGTTAAACTGATAAATGTGAAATATCCTTGAATTTAGTAGATGGTATAAAAGGGGATGTTACATACATCAAGGGCCTCTTATTCTGAATTGATTACAATATAATCACATGAAACTCCACCCTCAAAAAGCAATTTATTCTTCTAATTTCTTAGGCAAATGAGATTTTGCCATCCCAGCATTGAATATTTAACTCAAACATATGGATATTTCCCATTCTACCAAAATTTTCATGGATCTGAACTTGATATGCTCAGCATGTCCAGATACTTCAGTCATGTGCACAGTTTTTGTTTTAAGACAAATTACCTTTTCAATAATTAAGTTATTCCTTTTCTTGCATCTAATATAACATTTGGGTTTATGTAAGATATAGATGAACACAGCATTTTTTCAAGAGAATTTTTAATTTAAAATGAGAGTATAGAATCAAAGGTGATAGGCAGAGGATTATCTGAGTTTTAGACCATATTTTGTCAGTTTTGTGGTTTTTTTTTTGCTTTTACTTTAATTGGCACCAAAAATAAAGTTTTGAAGAGAAATACACTTATAATTTTAGTGAATTGATGTGAAACTTTGGTTAAGACAACCTTTTAATGTTGCAACTGTCTGAATTACAAAAGGGAGTTTTATTTCATAGTTATTTTACATTTATTGCATATTGCATTTTCAGAAGAGATAACAGACTAATCAGAAATGAAATCCAATGCAAATCAAAGTTAGTCTGATAAAGATAAGCCTAGATCCACTTTTTAAATGTTAAATTTGGATTTGGCTACACTACTGCCTGTTTAGATTTTATTGCCTTTCTCTTCAAATTCCTCGGTTTCTCTCACTAGAAAGAGACGTATCTGGCAGACCTTGGAAGCAGCTATCTGCTGTGAGTGTGTGTTTAGTTGTGCTGGTGAGTCACAGCAAGCACCAAGGATTCAGCCTCGATTAACCCAGAAATGAAATGTGAGAGTATCACCCAGCTGGGACTCTCCTGAAGGGCTGGGTGATCTCTCTCAGCCACCTCCCCCAGGTTTAAGAACCACCCTGCCCAGCAGGAAATCCAGTATCTGTGATACTGAAGGTGATGAAAATGAGAAGGGAAACAGGGAAATGAGATTTCTTCCTAAGTTCCTAAAGCAGAATGGTTGTCTTTGGACTCCGTTATCTTGGTGTTCCCAGAATTCCGCTGCATCCAGCAGGATGAGACTCAGGCTCATTTGTCCATAACGCCCCCATTCAGGAACCCAGAGACAAACCAGGTTCACCATTTAGGCACCCCAGATTCAGCAAAGACCAGAAACCTACAACTTTCCTAGAAACACCTCGAGGAAGAAACATTTTACCTCACCCTTTTCCTTTTTCCATCTCTCACCCCACCTCCTCCCTCTCTTCCGAAGTCCAAGTATCCTGCAGCTGACTGCTGGGCTGGGAGTGAATGAAGAATGGTGGAGTTTTTAGCAGGAGCACCAGAGGGTGCATTTCATCTTGGGATTTCTAAAAGTAATTGTCCTTACCTGAGCTTAACACCTACACTATCTGACTTATCATGGACACTCTCCTAACATCCAGGGGAGACAAACACCTCTTGGTACATTTTCTTTCTGATTAAATCTAAATGTCTTATTTTGGAGTGAGGGGAAGCGTATCCTCAGAGTGCCTCTGCACTAGCTGTGAAGAGAGTCTAGATGGCTGTTTTGGATGCAGATGTCTAAATTTGGACTCCTATCCATCATTTCTGAAATAGAATCTCTGTCACATAAAATACATTTTCCTAGTGCATTATGGCATGTTGTGACACAAAGATTTGTCACTGCTCATGAGATGACCTGTATATCTACCTACCTCTGGATTTGTCAGTCATGAGTAATGCTGCCTTTTCAGATGCACAGGAACAGAACTTTAATAACTTCTTCCATTACACATTCCAGAAAGTACATGATCAGGGTCTGTGGGACCAAAAATGAATGCCTTCTTATGCTTGGAATATTCCAATAATTGCATAGATAGCAATAGTTTATATATTTATATATATAATATACACATATATAAATGGATAGATAGTGTTTGTGTATTTTACAGCCAGGATCCATATTGGTAAGAGTCTCGTTTTGTTTGCCATGATGTAGCTTTCAGGGCAAGCTTCCCAAGTGCATTCCCTATATCCTGATCTCTTTTTTCTCAGGCTGACAATTGATGCTGAGTGTCAGCTACAGTTACACAACTTCCCAATGGATGTCCACTCCTGCCCACTGGAATTTTCAAGCTGTAAGTAACATGCTTAAAAATATTCCTTTTTCTGACTCACACTGAACTTATTATAAATTTATTTTAACTTACTTAGAGTGAGTGAAGGTTATGTTCTTAATTAGACATACACCACTGGTTTTTTATTTTATTTCCATCTTTTTTCAGTACACATATTGTATATGTCTACAAATATCATTAAGTATTGCTATTAAAAAAAAATCTGGCCCCTATATGATTAATTTGTGCTTATATCTGGACATAAAACAAGAAGTTTTTACTTTTATCATCAAGGTGCCCTGGCCTTCCACTTTCCCTCTATGCAAAGGTGTTTTATTCTTGCACTAGTTGGAGCTGAGTTTGACATTTTGTGGTTAGATCAAGGTGTGAATTCCTTGTCGAGCTGCCAATGGATCTGGAGGATGGGCAAAATCGAATCCTATTAGGTCCACAAAAGCGGAAAACCTATTTTTGAAAAATTTATCTCAAGGCCTATTATAATTTATAATTAATAAAATGTGACATTAAGTAAAAGGCACTAGTAAGTAACTTGAGGAAAACATATCTATAATTTACTTGCAATATGCTTCTCCAGTTTTTTCCAGAAATAGCTAGCAGTATTTTTACTCCCCAAAGCACCCCAAACTCTAGCAGTGGCCATGAACCAAAGCGTTCTGTGTTTCCCACTGCTGCAGATGGCTACCCCAGGGAAGAGATCATCTACCAGTGGAAGCGCAGCTCGGTGGAGGTGGGGGACACCCGCTCCTGGAGGCTTTACCAGTTCGCCTTTACAGGACTGAGAAACACAACTGAGGTGGTGAAGACTACTTCAGGTAAGGCAACTGAAGGGCTTACCTCCAGATTCTGTTGGGATTTTATTAACAGAATTAAACCAAGAAAAATATCTCTGGTTAGAACTTAGCATTGCACTGAACAATTACAGGCTGTTCAATGTTTATGGGACCATTTGGCGTTTCTGAACTCCTCACAGGAAGAAAAACTAATTGTTGTCTGCTGTCCATTTTTGTCCTCCAAATAAAACCTCTGTCAGGAGAAAGCCATAACTACAAAGGGTGGATGGGTGAGGGAACTTGCACTGCTTCAGTGCAGAAAACAGCAGAACTGAGCCACTGAAGGATGATCTGACACTGCACTGAGCATTTTACAATCCCGTTCAAAGTCCCAACCTCCTTACTACAGAGCCTCCAAGTTTATTTTGTTCCTTAAAATAAGGCACATTCAACTCTCATTAAAGAAAACAGCCTTACAAATCAGAGTCTCAGATGGCTTTCCTTCATATTGCTATCTCCTTGGAAACAAGCAATGGAATTTAGAATGATAAATGAGGAAATACTCAGTGTTTAATAAAAATACAATTTTAACCCTACTAACTAAAGAGAAATAATATATTTTTCTAGACATATATATTATTTCTCAGTGGAAAGAAAACCAGTGACTATGAGGAGGGATGTAAAGAAGAACGGCATATTAATATTCTTGTATATTCATGATATCTCTCATCTTTCTTTTCTTATTTTCAAAAAGAAAAATAAAATGTAAGAAGGCTGGGTGTTTTTCAGGCTGCTTCCAATTTGTACCTGACTTTATAGATCTGGCAAGTATCTTAATTTAAATTCAGACACTTGTGTTTATTCTGACATCAGAAATGCCTCCACATATTTTATATTTAAAAGGCCAGCATTGCTGTTATATCAGAAATGAAAGAGAGATATGCTAGAGTTGAGAGGAGCCTGCTGTACATTACACAGGAGAACAAGCAAAGAGGAGGAGAATTAATTCAAGTTCCAACCCCAAATCTCTGGACATTAAGCACCGATGACGTGCTCAGTCTCATGAGCAGAGTGCAGCAATTTCTGCCATTTTAGCCAGGGAAGGTAAATAAAGTGAAGTATTGAAAAAAACATTTAACTTCTCTCATTTTCTCAGGAAAACAAACAAAAAGGTGCAAAGGAGAGCAGGAGAGCAGCATGTTTGTGAGCCATAGCTGCTAATAACCACCATTACACAGGGCTCTCAGAGCAAAACTATAAGCAGCAATAAATACATCTGCCCTTAGACAGCACAAATGGCAGCATTGCACCCAAGAGTGCTTCCAGTCTCATCCTGCCAACATTGAAAACTAACTATATTTCAGCCTTAATTTGCATTTCTTGTATTTGCTATTTTCCTTAATTTTCTGCTTGAGCCATTCCCTGATCAACTCTTTATATTTCACCAGAGACAGAAAATAATAAAATCTTAACGTGAGATGAGCTTCCTATACTTGCAGAGATTGAGTGCACTGGTGACTCAAAAGCATTCTCTAATATTCTGTTAATGTGAACAAGGTGCATACTGGGAAATAAACAGTAAAACACAAAGAACAAAAAATCCCTTTCTCATGAAAAACCTTTCCTTTTCCAGTGTATAGTCATTCAAGCTTTTAGTACTCACCTAGAGTACTCCCATAATGTAACATCTATAGTTTTTTAGTATGATGATACACACCAGTCCATTTCATTTGCATTAAAATAAAGTAATTAGCAGCTAGCATGCACTTTAAAGAAGAGAAAAATCATCACTCAATTCCTAAGTCAAAAAGCACATGAAAGCTACTCAGCCTGCTGCTGCTTTCACAGGCCTGCTGTGTATAAATTTTGGAAAAATATCTTGTGTATGTATTTCTTCTGCTGCAGTTACCCTGTGTTTGATTTTCATTGCTCCTCTTGTTTTTATATACACAGATATGCAAAACTAGATTTTGTTTTGATCTAGGTGTGGCATCTAAATAATTAGAAGGTGGGGAAAAACCCAGCCCCATAGCTGTTGACCTGAATCTGCTCTATTTCCTACATACATTTTCTTAAAGCCAGCAGAGTCTAAAGGGTCTTCATTGCTCCCTTAAGTGATTTATTATAATGCTGGCAACCTCATTATGTCCAGTATTCCTCAGCCAGACCCAAACTTTACCTGTAATTACACTTCTTAGCATGAGCATATTTTCAATAGTTTCATGAACAGTAAGGACAAAAAAAAAAGATTCCAAATTTATTAGTAACCCAGGTGCAGCCCGAGTACTCCAGTTAAATATTTGAGTGCCCATACAGTTAAAATAATCTTGATACTTTATGCAATTACTTTCAGTGCAGAATTTCAATACAAACTAATGTGAATGCCTTGGTGGAGATAGAATCTGAGGTACAGTGGAGGAGGCAATGGAAAAATTAATGAGACGTTGGAAAGAGGGCTATACTATACTCCCAGAAACTCTTCCCCAAAATTAAATTTAGGTGAAAAAGTGCCCAGCGAAACCAGAAGACAAGAAGAGGTGTAGAGAACACAAAACTGAACAGTTAGAGAGCAAAAGGATCCTGGGGCTAGTGTTAAGCATTTGAAACTGGAGTAAACTTTCAGTGTTTCTAGTGACTCAATTTCAAAATTAATTCTTGTTTCCAGCTTTATAGCTCCCAGCAACCAACACCTTCTCATCCTCGAGGGCTATGCTTGCTTTGTGTCTGGAGAGAGAACCAGGATGGCTGAGATTTGGCCATTACAAACTCCACTTCTCTCTTTCTGTCATGTAAAGCTGGACTTTGAGCTGTGGGCTGGGTCACGGGCAGAGAAGGACAAGGCTCGTTTGAGTGTAAGCTTCCTAAGACCTGAGGGTCTTGCTGAAATTAATACATTTATCTGCTCTTCCTTTGCACGCACTGCAGAAATACAAGATTAACTCAAAGGGCCAGATGTCAGAATTCTGTCCCTTAGTTAGCAAATCCCAGCAAATCCCAGCAATAGCTGAAAAAACCAACTGGAATATTACAAACTGCCCCTCTGTTCTCTTATCTGAACTAAGTCATTCTGAATTACCAGCTTGTTTCTCTCCAAACTGAACATTTACACGCAACTTTAATTTTCTTTGAAAGTCACTGACCAAGCAGTAAGAAATAACTTAACAATTGGATTCCACTGTCCAGTAATAGTGGGGACTCCTACAAAAAGTTAACTCTAAACCTTTTGCCCTATGCACATTTCCTTAAAATAACTGAATAGTCCATGTATGTTACCTGCATATATTTGTTGCTTTTTCACAAAAATGTGTCTTGTGCAGACAGCACTGGTTTAGTTTAGATTATTTCCAATATGAATTGCATGTTGAGACTTAGTATCATCTGAGTTACACAAACTATTACAGTTGACTTCACACACTTAGAAACTGAGATGGGTTTAAGGTATTTTGTATTATTGATGTATGTCCATAATCACTGCTCAGAGTATACATATCTTATTCAGAAACTACAATTTCTTGTGTGTGACCTTTTTGCTCACAGTTTAAGGCCCCATCCACTGAATGGCAATGAGATTCTCCAATACAAAAGGGATGAACTGATGGAAAAGTCTGGAGAACAAAAATTCACCAACTTGCAAAGTTTGGATGCACACTGCTATGAGTAGTTCTTAAAAAGAAAGAAACACATGATATATAAGAAATATAAGATTTGCAAAATATAATGTATACATGGATTATATGGAGAAGGACATGTTGTACTTTGGGAACAGGAAAATAAGGCATTTCAAAATTTGTAATTAGTTACTTTAATTTAAAAGGGAAAGATTGTAGGAAGGAAATAATCATCTGTACAAATATAAAAATATCAGTAGTTTTGCAAAAAGAATTTAGGCTGTAGGAGTCCACCAAGGACAGAGAAGATTGCAAAAACCTGCCTCTGGGCTGGATTATTCATCATTGTGTGTAAACTTGGGAGAAATATTCACTGTGATGCTCTGTGAACAATTTATGCCAAATGGTTACTGCATTCTGCTTGATTAATTAAAAAAACATTTTTAAGTGCAATATTTTGGGAGAGACCATAGTGCAGGGGAATATAACAAGTAAAGAGCTTAGAAACCATGACTTATGGAAATTCTTGGAAATATGGAACTAGTCTGGAAGAAAATATTATTGATGATCAAGGGAGTAAAACAACCACACTGTTTTTAAACCATAACAATGGTCAAAACTGCTAGAGAATATTTAGGAAAATAGTGGAAACCCTAAAATCAGAGAGTTTATGAAATCATACTGCAGACCAAGAAGAAAGAGCAGCTTAAATCTTGAAATTATTTCTATTAATAGGTTTCCATGAAATTCATACAACTCTTAGATAAATCACACTTTTACTCACTATTCCAGTTGTTTTGAGCATACAAAATATTGTACTATGCAAAACAGTTTGTAAATGTGTAATTATTCAGGACAGATGGAGTTTCTGTTATTCCCAGTTCATTTCTTTGACTGGGTAGTTCCTTTTTTTAGACCAGACATTGTCTACTGCTTATTTACAGAGCCTGCCCTGAATTTTTAATTAGATACAAAGGCATTACATGACTAATAAATAGCAATTCAACAAATAGCACAGGAGCCACAAGACTGGTCAGGCAATATTTGTAAATACCTTTATTTTCTTCCTTTTCTATGTTTTAGAGAGCTCATTGCAGCTATGCAATAGTGACAGTGCATTGCTCATAACTGATAAAAAAATCGGCAATTAAATATTCATCTTGCTATGCATCTATTAAACCACATAACTAAATCTGGGTCTGGTTTCTGTTTTATCAGGAAATATGGTTAGGGCTATTATTTTGTGGAAGAGGATGTATTTTCAGGCTTTTATACTTTATTTCAATGTTGTATCCTAATGAATTGAACTGCTGGCAGATATGCATTCCCCAGAGGTTTCATAATGCACAAAAATCCCCAGGAGTCTTCTTCTGCTTCTTTATTAAGCCAAAATATGACATCAACAAATCAGATTTGTAGATCTGCATTGGGAAATAGTCCTGACATTAAAAATGGGGATAAGTGGATTGCCACTGCACCTAGAAACCCCTGCCAGCCCCACACACAGCCTCGGGTTCTGGGATGGGTGGACTACAGCACATGGCATTGCCAGGGAGAGCCATCTGAGAACCCAAAACATTTCCTGCCTGAAGATTTCGATCTAGTGAATGGGTGCAAGGTAATTCTACCTGCACCTTGCTTTTGGCAGAATTCAAACTTGTTTTTATCCACTTTACAGAGGAGCAAATAATGACCCAAGCTGTAAGTCAGGAAAACCAGATGACTATTAAAGAGTCCTGCGTGTTGTTATTGTTCTCTTTATGGTATGGGAAGGTATTTATCTAAATATCCTTATTTGAAAAATATGTATTAAATTATTACCTTAAACATGCTTGCTAAAAGAATACTGTCTCTGCAGAGCAGTGAAACTTTTAAAGCAGAAGGCAGACACAATAGACTGAAAGGCCTATTTTCATGTTTGCTGCCTCAGTGGAAATCCTCAATTCCAAGCCAATAACCTTAAGATAATCCTAAAACATCTTAAGATTTTACTACCATTATGAATAGCCACCTATCCTAGTGTGAGAGTCAACAGGGAATATTTTTGCTTATAAATTCTTTTTTTGTTTTTTATCCAAAACAAAATTTCAACTCATTGAAAGCGCTTATTTCAACCTCCATGTACCACCACATTGCTGTATCCAAACATCATAATTTGAAAGAATACAAAGGAGTTGAATTATTTCTTTAAAAATTATTATGATTTTCATATTATACCATTAAAAAGGGTTACAGACACGTCTGTGAGCAGGAATTCAGCTATGTTGGCTGCTTACAGCAGTTTGATATTGCTTTTAGGGGATAAAAATCATTCATGTTCAAAAGAACACTTGCATGCTCTTTTGAAGAATAATGGACGAGAGATATTTCTAAAAAGTGAACTACAAATTTTTCTAAACTACTCCACATAGTCCTACTGATCAGTCATGCATCAAACCATATTGATTAATGAACATTTACTAAAGCTTAACTGTTGAATAATTGGTTCACTGAAAATAAACTACATTTCAGGATCATATCTTCAAAAAACAACACTGAAATATGATTCCCTTCATTCCCTACCTTTGGTACATTCTACAGTGATTTCAGTTGGTTAGTGGTGTGGCAAATAAGAATTTACATAAAAATTTACATGGTTGAATAAACAAACTAATTCTGTAAACAGGCATTTTGAATCCTCCCTGTCATGCAGACTTCCAAGATCTGTGTACGTGTACCTTTTTAGAACTGCAAAATCAGAAGTCCTCAGTACCAGTTATCCTCATATAGGCTGTAGAGACAGCCAAGGCTACAGGGACAAAGCAAGGCTTCCCAGGACACCAGACAGTGACAGAGGTCTGACCTGGAATGGCTGGGAAGGACTCAGGGCAGATACACTTGAGCATCTTCTGTACTCACTGCTTCAGCCCTTGGCTAAAAATCTACACTGTTGCCTTCCCCCTTCATTCGTTCAAACACCTCTCTGTTCATCCTCTGCTCTGTAGTTTCCTTTCAAATCTCTATGGACCCATCCTGCGGCAGCAGAGCAATAGGAAAACCAAATCCATCTTAACAGCACAGGCCGAGGCCATGGAATTTAACACAAATGCCATATCCACCAAAAAATCCTCAGGGTCCATGCAATAGAGATAGTCAACAGCCAGGGTTTGCCAGGTTCCAGCTCTGTGTTCAGTTATGCCCACAATGAAAATGATCTCTCCAGTTGCTGTGGCAGGGTCACCCCGTCACCCTGCAGGGCTCCTGGGAAGGATGGGGACGGGCACAGGGAGCAGCACCCAGCCAGGGCAGCAGCCACGGAGCCACAGGGGCCTGCAGGGACAGCGCCCTTTGGAGTCAGTGCAAAAAGCACCCAGAGCACAAAGACTGCTTCACTCTGCAGCCTCTTGCACAGTGACACGATAGACCTTTTTGGTTTAATAAGCAGGGAAAAAAACCAAACACTACTCCTAGTGAATCAATACGTTTAAAATCCTCACAGACTGAGAGAATCTGAATTTTTTGTTCAGGTTTCTATCTATAGAGATTCAGGTTTAGGCATTCAAATCCACCTGCTTCTAACCTAATCATATAAAAAGTTGAAAGGCTCTTTGATGATTACTTTTTATCTTTTGAGAGAGGTTAAAGACTTTCTTCAAATTCTAGTGACATTAATTCAGCCTTTTTTTTCCATCAGTTTTTCCAAGACTCAAAGTCAACTGACTCACCTGAGCAAAACAAAACCATGACTGTCCCTGAGGAAAAGGGTTGTTGGGGCCTGAAATCCTCCTCATAATGACTCCTCTATTGAACAAAGATTCTTGGGGATCAAGGTTTTTTTCTGAATCTGTCTTTCATAAGGTTTTTCATATCTAAAAGCATGGCTTGCTAGAGCTTAAACTGAGCTTCAGAAAGGTCACATAAGGAGAGAAAGAATTAATATACAAGTAATCAGAGAATAAGGGATAATGTGGGATCTTACAAGCATTTTCACTGAACTTGTTGCTGGGTAATTACAAAAACACAGATGTTACAAGCAAGACTGGTTTTGCATTAAATATACTTATGTAGATGTGATAGAACACTGCCTTTAAATAATATTTGTCCATTTAATAGCAAGAAAATAATCAGATCTTTTAGGCTATTTGAATTATTATAAAGACAGAAAACCCAGAATTTTGAATGTTTCTAATTTTATGATAACATCAGCAAGTTAAGAGAGTGAGTCTGTATCTTAAAACACTTCCTGGACATAACTAAGTATAAAAATTCTTGTGATGTGTCTTATGCCCCTTATGAATATATTTTCATAAGTACTGGTGGCTCTTTGAGACAAAGAATATTATCCCAACTCCCTTGTATAATTCCTAATTGGCAATGAAATCGTCTTGTTCCAACCACTGAGTGACTTTCAGAATCATCACCAGAGAAAACCATTGTAATGTCACTCTTGCCAGCCAGTTACAATGAATTGCAGGGAGAAATATTTGGTTCAAAAGGATCAGACCAGGTGATGTAGTATTGGGAGAACAATATATAGTCACAATTACTTTAGAATTAAAATAAGTCTGAGTATTAAGCATTTTTACAGTAGGTAATAAGCATGTTTAAATCACTGATATAAATAAATACTTTTTTAGTGCGCTGTTCAAATAATTAAAGTCCAAGTAATCCTGTGATAAATCAGAAGATTCCTGAGCACTTCATCCTTTCATCTGCAGAGTACTTGATAATCTCTGTAGCCTGTAAACTGATCAGCATAGGACTGACAGGCAATTTTTGTAATGATGTTTCACTTCCAGACCCATTTTATGTCAAAAAAACATGTTTGTAGTACAATGATTATAAGATAATGTCTTGGACATTTTCTTCCCTTGGCCTTATTTTATTATTCACCATCTTCCTCCTTTCCCAGTGAAGGAAAAATTAATTCATTAGGATGTTTGAAGATAAGGACAGCTTACTGTTCATTATGTGTACAGAGCAGGGATAGCTCATTTGAAATAGGTTTAGTTTTGCCTGAGGCACATATATGTCCTAAATAATAAACATATTCCTCTCAGGCTGTTCTTACAGTTAAATCCCCTCACTTTGCAAGTGCAATTTCTAGTCTCTCAAACCCCTGTCATTACATTGCATTTTTAGTAACCTACTTATCTAAGATGCTGATTTGTTGTTGTCACTGTATTTGAATAGATATAATTGAAAGGCTGGTTGGAAATAAGACATACAAGCCTGTGTCACATGTAACAAGAGCCAGGCAGCATCCATGCGAGCTAAAAACAGTCAAATTCAGCCATATGCTAAAAGAGACATGTAAAAAGGAAATAAAACTAAATTAAAATCACTAACTTTGAAGGGACTTTCACAGTGAGCTTTAATTGTTAATTATTTTTGTCAAATAAAATGAGAGAAACAAAAAGAAAACACACTAGGGTGTTAAACGAAAATATGTACATGATGTACAAATGACTGAAACTCTCTGCTGTACCTTGTGACTACAAAATATTCTACTTACATTTTTAGATACATGTTACCTACAATTCCAAATCCCATCCTACGGTGTTGACAACAAATTCTCACAGAGGAACAGAGTAGCCTAACACTAAGCATGGTCACAGTGCTCAAATAGCTGTCATCATCTTTGTATAATTCTCAAACGTTAACTCCCTCATTTTGTATTGTTAAAACAAATTCTGAATTGTAAATAGTGTGTGTTTTAACATTGCCTTTTGAAACAAGGCATAATTGCCCTCATTTCAATGTACGTTACAGAAGCTAAAAATATGCCACTTATCTCAAAAAGTGATACAGTCTATTAAGTGAGTTCTTTGCTACTCTCAAGAAGATTGCATAATTAAGGCTAAAGAGCTGCAGGATAAAATTTATGTAATAATACTTTCTTGTATCATGCCCTACATAGGAGAATTTGGAAATATTTTTCAAGATTTAATGCGTAAAGTGCCACAACACCCCTTGTGTGTTTTAATGAACTAGACTAGAGACTAGAAATATTTATGAAACTAGTAAGTAGTTGTTATTTTTTCTCCCTTATCTATTGTTCCAAGAATTGAGAAAATTATGAAAAATTTTGACTAATGGAATATAATGTGTTCTTTTTGATTGGAGCTCGGTTTCTTCTATTTTAATCTGAGAACATGACTTTGAAGAGGAAGTAGAGTCATACTGTGTAGGTAACAACCCATCATACAAACTTGCTTCCATTCTCAGTGCACAGGTTAAAAATACCCCCAGCACCTCACTTTGCCTCCCTCCAGAATTCCTATGAGTTCACACCCTACCCATTCAAATCACAGAGAGCAACAACTATTCCACCTTAACGCTCCTCTACTTATGAAAACACACAGCCAACAAAGAATAATCATTGATTTGATTATCTTCTGCTGCTACCCTGAAATATTTATGCAAAAACAGGAGAAAACAAGTCTGAATTGTTCCAACCATCCTTGCAATTCATCAAAATTTCCTTTCTTATCTTACAGTAGTAAATGTCTGGTCTGAAACTGAGCTGGTAGATTGTCCCCACTACAAAACCCTAAGGTGAAACAGCAAGATCTTGGAACTGCAGACGTTGACTTTGGTTACACAAGTGCAAGAGCAATAACCAGGGCATTCATGACAGCAGTTTGCTCTAGTCCTAAGGATTTCATCTAAGACAAAAAGTTCTTGTGTAATTCTATTATTTGATTTCATCCTGGAAAAAGCAGAAATATTATTGAATATCCCATTATTATCTTGAAAAACAAGGATTGTCAACAATTCTATTACAATATTTAGAGAAAAACTAGCATACTTTCAAGAATAGGTATAGTAAAAACTTTCAATACCTTCCCATTCTGAGAGACAATATGTACTTCTGGTAACCAGAAAAGTAAAAAGTTTCATCAAAAGAATTTATTGTTAGAGAATAGGGCAAAGAATAAAAAGCTAAAATCAAAAATAAATGCATGATAATAATTAGTATGCATATCTGAATGTGGTGTTGCAGAGACTATCCACAGGGAAAAAAAATATCTTACAATACTATATGGAAATAAATTTACAGGAAAAAGTAGCTTTTCAGTAAAGTGAAATGAAGAGTATTAATTTTACAACATTTATTTCATTTACTCTGGAAGTCTAAACTTGAGAGATACAAGCTCTTTTTTCTTCGAGGTAAAATTCCTATAGTAGTGGAATTGCATTCCAAGATCAAGGTTGCTACCTCAAGGTAATACAAAGGAGCAACAAATAAATAATTTCATGCTGAGAGATGCTTTGTTTACACCTGTATTCATGTTTTCCAACATTCATTTGGCTTAAAAATGTGTTCACAGAGAGATGTTACTATCAAGAAACAAGGAGAAATCTACATCAGTAAAACATGTTTTTTTCAAAAATAACAAAATGTTCAAAATTTATCTGGCTGGGAGATGCTGTGATGCAATTTGGAAACACCACTATCATTGACACATTAAAAACTGAAAGTCATGATAAAAATTAAGTCTCTGAGTTCAGCAGAGTATCTTTTGAGAGTAAAGCAGTATTTTAAATGCTCTTTTGGCGGCTCTTTCTCTCCCACCTGCAGTATGTGCACATGAGCAGCAAAGTGCCTCCTTGGGAATGTGGCCAGCAGAGCTGAGCCAGGAGCAGACCCTGCTGCTGGGCTGGCACCCTGGAGGAGCAGAGCTGCTTTTGCCTGGTGGCAATCTTGGTTTCCTGAGGAAACTGGAGGGCATTTCCATACTTACATCACTTCCAGGAAACTCATGCCATGAGCCCCTTCAAAACAAATATTTTGTTGGGTGTGAGAAGTTAATGTTTGCAATTTTATTGCTTTGCCTCATAGGCATTGGGTATCCTTCTCTCTTTATGGCATCTGAGGTAACATCATGGCTGTCCCAAAGAGTGAATGACAACTGCATCATTTCTGCATCCAATCTTTCTCCCCACCCTGAAGTCTGGCGTAGAAAGATAAATGTAAAACACTTTTGAGCATATCAACCTTTTCTGCTGTTTGTCACTTGTTGCAGCCTTACTTCTCTTTTGCAAACACAGCACCTGAAATTCTAAAAAAAAAAAACCAAAAACATAGCAGAGATCTGTCTTCCAGTGACATCACATTCCATTGTGATATGTAGGATGCACCCCAGGCTGCATGGCACAGCTCAATCCACAGCTCCCTCACCACAGTCCTGTGGGACCCCAAATGCATCCTTCTCTGTATGTCACACAGTGCCTGGATCCAGAATTGCCAGTTCATTCTTAAAAGCTTCCCAGGACATAACATTTTCAAATCTTACAAGAAAAAAGTCTTAAAAAGACATTATCAAAGGGATTCACGTTGTTGTAACATCACTTTTAAGAAGATATTAAGAGGCTGTGTTTTCAGGCCTGAAAACATTCAATGTGATGGAAATACACACTGTGACATGGAATGGGGCCTCCCAGGGGAACCTGTTTTGTAGTAGCTGTGAACTTTTATCCTGAATATGCCTGTTTGAGAAATAAATAGTTCTTCAAAGGTCTTCTCTTGAAAAGAGTGAGCCACTCAAATACCTTGTAGGATTTGGACTTAGGTGATTGCATACACCCAGAAGCTCTAGCTCTACCTGTGAAGCTGGTCACTGAAGCTTCAGGATGGTTATCTGTAGTCTTTAAAGATTTATTTTTTTTTCACATTGATCACTTGATCCGTGTGACTTCAAATGACGACACTGAGTATAAATTATTCATGATTCATAGCTGTCTCTTTTGAGGCGTGATCTTCAAACCAAGCATCCTCTTTATCTCTGTCCCTCCCTTCAGGCCTTTTGCACGCAGGCCTGTGGCCTTACTCTTGGTATTAAGTACAATTTTAGAACATCATCTCATTGTTTGCCATTTTTCATAATTTCTCAGTTTCTTAAACACCTATGTTTTTTAAACTCTACATTTTTAATAATAACCTAGTTCCTTCTACTTCAGTGTCTTTATTTCTTCTCTAATTAAAAAAATCCATTATTTCCCCTTTCTAATTGGTAAAGAGATACTGGTTTTAAAGTCTTCTTCTTTCCTTCAACACTTTTGCTTTCTACCTGATGTCAATAATATCTTCCTAGAAAGCTCAAGAGGTTAAAAAAACATACCCAAACACATTTTCCATCTCCTTTCTTAGCATATAAATAACTGTTTTATTAGAGCTAGGGTTTTTCCATTTCATTTCCTCGCCACTCACACCTTAGACAATTTTGCAACACCTACTTTTGCCAGCGGATGTTTCTGCTGCTACCTGTTAACAGTGATTGTGAACAAGATTAATTTGCACATTGCTGAAGGTTTGCACCTGGCTTCTGCAAGACAAAATACTTAATAAACCAGAAACAATTTGGAGTCTGCACACAGAGCAGGCCTTGTCCTCAGGCAAACTGATAGCAGGGGAATGAAAATCATGTTTACCTCTCAAATAATACTACTAGTCCACAGTATTTTTTTCTAGAGAATATCTCAAATTGAAAAATATTTATCATATTTTTATCACAAATTGTTCTAAACACCAAAAATAAGAACTTCATATTTTTAATAGTCAAAGATGTGAACTCTGGAGCACTCTCTTCCAGGGAATTTCATAATCTCTTTATATAGTATAGCTTTAAAATATGGTTTTAACAGATTTTAGATTCTTACAAAATGTCGACAAAAAATTAGTTACTCTCAAACAAGACAACCTAAACACAGATCCAGATGCTTCTAGTGGAAATATTTTCCTTCTATTCTGAGCTTTTGTATGTAGGATTCTTGGTATTTTAAAAGCAGAAGTCATACGTGTATGAATGTATATGATATATGCAACACACCACTTATTTCTGTAACACATGTGACTTCATACAATTTATATTCCTTTTACTGAGCTCAGTTCATGGAAAAATGAAACCAGCTCTAAGTCCTATGAGGCAGGCACCCTTCTTGAAAGATGCCCACTAATGGGAGCAGGCTGCTCCTGTATAGTTCTCATGTCCAGCAGCAGGAAAGCACAGCTCACGTGGGAGTGAGTGCCCTTAGGTGACACTGAATGTTCTGCTCACAAAGGAGGTGGGCAACAGCTCTGCAACCACTGAGACAGAAGGTTGTTCTTCACACGCCTTGAACAGACCATGCAAGATGAAGTAAATTGCTTTGCTCTTTTGAGCACCACAAGAACTCTGTTAGAGCTAGGAACTATCACAGCTGTCTTGACATCAAATTTAGGCAGCTGTGTATTAATAATTAGAGGAAAACAAGTGCACTTTCAGCCACCTTTAAAAAGACTCCAGGATCATCTAAACAGACCTACCACCACCGTCACCATAAAGCATCTGGGGAGGAGCTCCAAACTGGAACAGCACTATAAGCTGCAGGCATAGGTGGGAAACTTCCTTCTACTTGACAGCCCAAGCAATCAGTACTTTTGTCAGAAAACTGTTTCTAAGGGACATTCTATCAGTGCCTGTGCCTCAAGAACAGTAATCATTCCATTCCTAAACAGTCCCATATCACTGTATGAAAGCAAAAAGAGAGATAATCCAGCCTTATAAATGAGCAGCAGTGGTGCTGGGAGCACTGGCAGCAGCTCTGTTGGGTTCTGAGTTCAGAAAGGGGCAAGGGGACATCTGTCCTGGTATACAAAGGGACCACACATTGCTGCACACAGGGACTGAGATTGCCATGGTAATGAAAATTATAATTAAAAACTAACAAGCGAAACAACAACACACCATCACCTCAACAAAACTATGAATACTGAACCTTCACAAGAAATGGATTATTCTTCTCCCTTCTCTCCCCATACATGAAGTACATGTACACAGAAATGTTTAAGACTCATTCAAACAGCAGCTCCTCCTTATGTATCCAGTTTCTATGTTCACCTGCTAATGAAGATGAACACTAAGATATGCACTGGAACTCCTACAAGAAATGAACATTAGAACTCAGAAAGGTGTGTGAACACACTCCCTTCCTACCTGAGTATCTGGGTAAACCACGGGTTTCTGAAGAACTTAATACTTCAGCAAGTAGCCATAGAAGGTTAATTGGGAGAACTCCTTGCAGATTTCTGCAAGCTTTTCAACATTGAAAGCCTTTATGATAAACTCATGAATTTTTAAGCAACAAAATTATCTTTGCAATGTAATTTCATTTTAAGTCAAGAGTCAACAGAGGCAAGTAAAAGAAGTTAAAAATGCGTCTATGTTTTGCTGCCAGCTATTTCTGTCACTGATAAAAGAAACAGAAAATTGTGGACTGTCTCTTCCAATGGCATAATCACTACCTGGTTTATGTACCAACTCGGATTGTAATTAACCAGTAAATGAAACATTTGGTTACTCTTCAACTATGCAAATACCCTGTGAGAATAAGGGTATCAGGAAGTTCAGAATTACCACGGTCATTCGAGAAGCCATATCACTGAATATTTCATCATATTCTGAATATGGACACATTTTTTAGTGAAAGGTGCAAAGGTCCAATCTTACATATCAATGACAATTTTTATTACTTTAAAAAAACTCTGTTTTCTGAAGTTTCTTATATTTATAAGCATCGTCTTGTTTCCATGTTGTATAAAACCATTTTCAAAACAAACAGTCTGGATTTTTTTCTGGCATCCCAGAACCACGACAAGGCATAAACACAAAACTGAATGAAGTTTGGTTTTTTCTTACAATTATAATAAAATGGTGTTTGGAAAACAGCAGAAAATTTCAGACCAACTTTATAGTACTGACTACAAGCTCTAGGCTTAAATAGGAATATTTGTGAATATATCTTACATTGCTTCTTTGGATGAATATGCCAACATATTGTTACTTTTTCATATCAAAGGAAGAAAAGTAATAGTAATCAAACATTTTTGAGTTTTCTTTCATGTGAGAAGCCAAAGAAAAATTATTATACAAGTATAAAAATTCATAAATATTATGTAATTACATAATTTTCTTGTTTTCCCTTTTTCAACTATTCATGTTAAATTTTCCCACATAAGTTCAGAGCAGAATGTGCAGATGTGTTGGAACACAGTGTGCATGTGTTCCAAACAGCTTCCATGGGCAAAGAGGAACAGCTGTCCCACAGCTGGGCCATCAGAGGAGTGGGACTGGACTGAGATCCTTCCTCTGCTGCCTCAGTGTCCTGAGCAATAACCCACACTGACACTTTGACATTCTTTTAGCTACAGTTTTCCAACAGGACAATTTGCATTTTTCCACGTATCTTTGCTGGGTTCTTGTGCTCAAAGACATTTTCTCTTCTAACTGAGCCCTCTGAAGCCCATGACATTTGGTAGGTGACCACACTGCCTTGGGTTTGATCTGTACAAATTTTCCTTTTTGATGTTTTTCCTTCCAGAGTCTCACACTCAAAGTGAAATTTAGTCTTTTCTTGGTTAGCTGAATTGGTTTCCTGGGGATTTAAAACTAAATATCCACTGATGAAATATCCTAAAAATATTTAACGGAAGCTAAAAATAAACGGAAGTGAAACACTAAAAAAAGCAGAAAAAAACGTCTAATGCTGGCAGCTGAGCAATAAAGCTGGATGTACTCCTCCCTCCCAGCACCCCTTGGACTCTTTGTTTATGGTACTGTCTCCCCAGTCATCTCCTGTGCACCCACTGGAAGAGAGATGCTGGTGTTTGAGTGGTGTTTCCTTGCATAAATATTTCTTCTGCTGGGGCGTTCAGACAGAAGGAATCTGTGCAATCTGTAGCTCCCCTGCAGAACATTGCCTCCACACAGTCATGCCTTCTCTCCTCTGGAGGGGAAGTAGAAGGAAACATCAAGTTTTATTGCAGCCTCAGGTTAGGTACTACTGTCTCCTGGCCCTGAAAATAACTGTAAACATCAAAACCAAAGATTAAATGTACTGTATCCTCAAATTCCTCTTCTCTCCAAATCAAAGGTATTCAGAGGCATTCAAGAATGAGCTCTGCCATGCAAGACAATTCATAAAGATATAAAAGCAAACCTGAGAAAGGGTGTTTATGAATCACATTAACCATGTGCAGCTATTTCAGCAACCAGAAAATGCACGAAGCTCATGAAAAAGTACTAAAGGAGATCTCCAACATGTCTGTAAAACTGTTGTTATTTAGACCAGAATTATTAAATAATTACTTTTTTTTTCCTCGTGGCATTCAGCAAATAGGCCTGTATCTAACTTTCATTAGCAGTTTTTAACCTAGGCCTCAAAGAGTCATATTTATTTAATTCCCATTTTTATATCTCACACTTCTCTTATTATCCCTGGATTGCCCAGATTCTCTTCTCAAAAAAATCTTTTGGAGAGTCATCTAGAAAGTACAAATATGTAGACCTATGGTGTGATATCAGTCTTGAGCTTTGCCACCCCATAAAACAAAAACATTCACCATTTTGTGCTTTCTTTCTCAGACCCAAACTGCTGAAAATGTCAACATAATAAAATTTACATAGCTTTGACAGTCCTTATTCCATACCATTTCATAATTCTGATAGTGTGTTTGATCTAAAGTACCAGGGACGTGTTGTACTTCATGCTTTGAAGTACAGAAACAGAAGTTGTTTCCAGTTCTCCCTGCAGCAGGCAGGTTTGGATGCTGTCAGAAAGTGATTATACCATCTGGATACCTTGAAATGAATGAAATATAATAAAACATATTTCTTAGTTGTTAACATTGGTGATTGCATCATATCAAAACCTGTATTATTATGGTAATATGTTAAACAATCAAAATTAAGCAAGTCATTATTTTAAGCATGCACAGAGCCCTGCTATAGGTGCATAATTTTCTTGAAGCAGACAGCTTTTCTTGAGGTATTCAGATAACAACCAGACACCCAAAAAAGCCAAGGACTTAGGATGTGTCAGGCACAGCAAAATTCCTGACAGAACAGCACCCCAGCTGGTGCTGCTGCCTAGAAATGGTGACTCTTTACTTTCTCTCCTTGAGATTTCCTGTCATTCCCACATTTTCTAATCTCTGAACTGAATGGAATTTTTTGTCACAGTGAGTCAGAGAGGTTCTTTAGAACCTGAACGACTCCTGAGCATTCAGTGATGAGAGTTGAGCTCTCATCCTTGGTTGGTGCTGCCTGGGCAAGGGGGGAATGGGAAAGAGAGCAGAAAGCTCTGTAATTTGAAGATTATTTGCACACTGGAGCATAATGCTTCACTCACAGAAGTTGCAACCTATTGCAGCTGTCTCATCTGAATACAAATCCTGCACACTAAAAACCCTCCCATGGCATTTGCTAATGCCAATGCAATAACCTATTCACCTTCACAGACAAGCAAAAAAATACTTGTTCATAATTATGTCACAAACTAGGAAAAAATTATATCATGGGCAAATATATAGGATCAGTAATGTTCATTTTCCTTTCAAACTTCTGGTACAGATGAAACCTTAGAAACAGGCACACCTAAGTTTACATTCTATCCTTCAATACATTTCCACTTACTGACATTTTTCAGCAACAAAAAATTCTCAGGCTAATCTTGTCTCTGTGATTTCAAAGAGAAGATGCAGGCAACAGTAATAGATTTTAATTACTGCCTAGTGTCATTACATTCTTTCCTCCTATAATTAGAAACTAATGAGAAATGGAACACATTCTGTCAAATGAACTGAGAAAACAGCACTTGAAGTGGAATGAGTGGCCAAGGACCAAACAACATCCAGAACTGTTGGGCAGAAAGTCATGTCATACATAAAGGAATTTCATTTGCTTGGATGAGTGTAATGATTCATCTCATTTTGCAGAAGTTTCATCAGCCGAGATTGTCATTTCACAAACATAAACTAATTGCAGCTCTCTCCTGCCTGCTCCCACAGGAAATCAAGGTGTTTAATGTCAGACTTATTAACATATGGACATGCATCTTACTTCCCTACTTTTTAAAAACTGCACCAAAAAAACCAAAAACAAAGCAAAACAAAACAAACAAAAAAAACCCAGCAGATCTCCTCCCATCCCCTGCCCTCCATCCAGCTGTGCAATGCAGTTAGGATTCATCCCTTGGAATGTAAATTGAAAACCAGGCTTGCAGCTATCTGAATCCCAGAGATAATCTTATATAAATGGACTACAGTGCAAGCTTTGTCAAAATCTTAATATTGTTTTACCTCGTTGCATAATCAAACTATAATCACCGCTTAGAAATGGATATTAAGAATTTCTATTATTAGTTTTTTTGGGGAAATCACTGGGAGCAGTTTTTGTGCTGTACCAGCCCTGACCATGGCTCACCCCACTCTTTATGTAATGCCAGCAGTCAGGTAGGCAATGGCACTGCGTCCACGTGCAACTCTGTTAAAAGCAAATACCTGCAATGCCACAGCACATTTCCTTTCTCTGTCCTAAAGGCTAAATATTCACACCATTTTATTTTATATCATGACGTCTCTATGAAACAATTAGTGGTATTTTGCAGCTAAATCTCAAAGGGAAAGAGATTAATAAGCATTTTTGGAGAGGAAGAGACTTTTTTTTTTTTACTCTCTGGCCTTTGTGCAGTCTAAAACTCTCTCACTGAAAGAACAAAAAGCTGTGAAGAACAGAACCAATGAAAAGGGCATTTGGCAAAGAATGAGATAAGGAGAAACTCTCATGGTCAGATACCTAGGGAACAGTATTCCCTCTATTTTAACTTTTTCCCCAGAGTTTTCATTTCTGGCTGTGGGAATAAATAAATCTTGTACATATCAGCTTATGATTAGTACTGTGATCAAATTTTTGTCCTGTCTTTATGGAAGTGAGTACAATCACGTGCCCAGTGATCAAATACTTCAGCTAAAATTATTTTCCTGCCATATATATAAAAACTTTGCACTGTAAGAGGGAAGATAATTTTTCCATGTGACAAAAGAGCAGTTTTAGAAGTATATTGACACTGAAGTTGACAGACTTATGAAATTTTTGATCTGTTGGAAAATGAAAAAGAAAAAAAAATAGGTCATATTAAGTTTCATACAAGATAATTACTGGAATAGATTAAATCTGAATCCTCATAGAAAACTCTGTGTTTAGAATAAATATCATATTTTCTTTATGCCACTGTGGCAGTGTAAGAATCTCACTGAACCATATCTGCAGTATCCTCACCAAGACAGTAAATGCAGGCAAAACTCCAAACATAGACCCTGTCAAGGCAAGAGAAGATATGGGCACAAAAGTCAAACAAAGACACATCAGGACAAAGATACTAATCTTAAGCTATTTAGACAATTCTTCATCCTAGATTAGAGCTGTACAATGTAATCCACAGTCTGATACTTGCTTGATTTGCTAGAGAGGTCTCATTGCTGTCTCACATTCTCCCCTTTTCCTGCCTCCAGCCGCTGCTGAGCAGAACATGCACCAGAGCTCTGCTACCAACACCTGCTTTGACATGAAAGAGAAAATGTCCACATTCTTTTCTTTTTCTTTCATTTTCTCTCCACTTGCACCATCTCTTGGATAACCTTGCTGCCTTCCAGTGTACCAGGAGTGCACACAGTGGGAAGGAAATCAGCTGCTTTACAGGCAATGCCCCACAAGTTTTCCAATTAGTTATTTTCTATTATTGCACCAAATGGCACCAAACTCTTTTATGAAGAAATATGCATTTTGAACCCTTTTGGTACCATTTACTTATTATTTTTATAGTCTGTACTAATCCAGCAACTTTTTAAGAACCAGAGATATTTAGAAGCTCCTATAGGAGATGTTCATAGACATCATGCATGACTGTTTTAATGGTATTTCCACGTACCATGACTAAACCCAAGAAAACAAGTCTCTCCCATCAAACTACCATTTATCTATTCCTTCTTTTAAAATAAACCAAGAGTACTAGCTGTGTTCTCTGCCTAACAGAAAAGGAGACTCTTGGCCATGCTAATAATAAAAGAGAGAGAGAACAAGGATGTATCTATTAGCTATTTATGAGGAAAAGAAGATAAATTCTGCTGCCACAGTTGTTCTTCATTAACAATTGATGCAGTTTATATTCATTACTTGTAGCACAAAGGTGATGCTACTTTGAGGATATTTCTATAACACAAGGGTTGATTTAGTCTTTAAAAGTGCTCCTCTAATAACAGACCCACACAAGTCAGTTGTGCCATTTCAGTTGTTTGTATAAACACTCAATGGCAAGAGCAATCAGAATTTTTTAAGATTCAGTTTTCCACTGGCAGACTTGCAAGCTTTTCTCATTTCTATTCTGAGGTGACAGTGCCCTCCTGTGGCACGAGGTTTTTTTATTTGCTTTTTCCCTATGTATACTGGATCCAGAAGGATGGACTGGCTAGGGTTTCCATCTAGAAGCATGTCATTTATTTATATGCTTGTTTATATGAAGTAGCTTTGAGGAAAGTTTCCATTTCTATCTATATTTTCACATGCCTCTTTAAACAAATATTTAAAAAAGTGCTTGCTCTTCTCTCCATGGTTTCTGTTCAAATTTAGGGAATAAAAGCCCATTGGGAATCTGGACAGCTGGTGCTTCTCTGTGTCTGTAGGAACCATGTGGTTTTTATTTGCTACTCTAACAAAACTGTGCCTATTACATACCATAGAATCTGTAACCTACCTCAATCCTAGGTATTAGTCATTTGATCTGTCCTTAAAGAGCAAATAATAGCTATAAATTATGGAAGAGTTTGGATAATGCTTTATTCTTCTCCAATCTGACTTTCGTTTGGCAATTTAATAAATTCATGTTGTGGACAAAAACTTCCAATTTTAAAAAGATATAATAAAGATACTTGGTAGCTTTTGCTGGCAATTACTGATTCATTACCAACATTCTCCTACATAATTTATTTTCTCCACTGATTTTAAAATCTTAAGCACAAAAGTCTCTACATTATAAACATTATCAGAATTTAAAAAACAGACATTGATTTTTCTACTACTAAACATTGACAAGAATATTTAAGGGAACTAAATACTCAAAGAAAATCCTATTTATACCCTGGGATAGAAGACTTGGCATTACTCAGGGAGAAGAGCTCCACAATAAAACTCCTGACACCACGGAGTCAGCATGAGGTGATGAGCTCATGTGCTGTAAACCCTCAGCAGAGAAATTTGGGAGATTTTAGGCAGTGGAATATACAAAGGAACAAACACAGTTTGAGAAGAAGAGAGCCACTTCTACCATGCATCTGTTTCTGTGGTGCCATTCAGAGTGGTGCATAGCTTTGTAAGAAACAGAGACAAAATGAAGTCTTCATCTAAACTCTCAAAAATCTCCTTTGTAAGGACATGTCTATGCACACATTCACTCTTTTCCAAAGCTTTTAAGTTAGCAATGAATGACTTAATAATGTGAATCCATAACAAGACCAGCCCTTCACCTAATTGAATTTCCCTGTTCAAAGCTCCTTATCCTTAACAGAAATGAAACACTGAATTTTCCACATTCAAAAACCATACAAGAATGAACCAAAGTTACATATAAAAGTAACTTGACCATGTGGCCAATATATGATTTTTGAAGTTCTTCTGTAGTTCTTTCAATAATTTAAATCCAGCAGTGTTTGCAACAACAGAATCTCATAATACTAAGTGTAAGAATCTTAGCTCTAAGTGTTTTTACCTGAACTATAATTCAGACACCAATTTCTTGTGGTGTTACAAAGCTGTTTTTTTCTCTTGCGTTTGCACTAGCTTCCAAATCAGTTCTAAGTAGAAATTACAGGCTTTTTCCCTCAATGCCTTACACTTTGCACAGTCACTTAAACATGCATAAAGAGAGGGTATAATTCCCCACTCGCTTAGCACAGGTAAACGACTCTTCAGCCAGGAAGCAATGAAGGCTCACACCCACTGTGCTGATTAATCCACTTAAGTACAGTGTACATTCCCCCTGGCTATGCTTCCTGGCACGACTAATTCCTCCTATTGAACCTTTGGGACCTAGCCCAGCACATATGCACTGATGGCTCCTCAAAGCAGGAATTCCCTTCCCTTTCTGTCTAACAGAGCCTGAATCCTGGTATTCAAATCACTACTTCACATAAATGTAGGGTAGGAGGAAGACCACAATTTCCAAAGTTCATACAGACTGTTATGAGCCTGCATAAACTAGGATGGAACAGGGCTGTTAGAAATAAAACCTTTTTCAAGGGATTACTAAGGTCACGAGCACTGAATACTGATGCATGAATCTAAGTTTCAAATTGTCTCCTACTCTGGAAATGACTTAAGGTCCATGTACTTCCTCTGTGTGCCCCAAGAGAAATATTCAACTTCCCATTCAGAGTGGCAGCACAAAGATGCTGTATCTCAGGGCAGAACACTGCTCTGCATCTCTTGATCTTCCAAACATAATTGGGGAGAATAAGCACTTAGTAGAAAACATGATATGAGCATTTCTACAGGAGGATAAATATGACCTGGATATCATTTTCCTGAGGGATTGCATTCTGGTTTAAATATATGTAATTGAAGAAACTGGTTAACTTGCTTTGTGTATTCAGAGGAAGAAGACTATTCCTGTTTATATGCAGATACAAACAGAGATGAATACAGAGGAATAGAAGAAATGTGTATATTCAGAGAAAGAAAGGAAGGCTCTAAATATATGAAGGATCAGATATTATGCTCCTCAGTGTAATAAGATTATTTTTCCAGGAGAAATTTTTATTTCTTTAAAAACTGAAAATTATCAAGGTGTTATTTTCTAGACACAGGTAATAGAAACATACCTCAGAATGGAAGATAGGAATGTAAGGTCTCTGGTGAAAGGCTAAGAAGACCAAAATCTTCTAATGAGGATGCCAAATGTTGAGTACTTATGTTGTCTTACAAAGATACTGCCAAGTTGCACTATTATTAATTTCTAGAAAATTCCAAAAGTGTATTAGTGCTCCAAACAGCAATCTGACAGTCTGAGAAACTTTCTTGCTGCAGCAGACAATATTGGACAAACAAGAGCTCAGGGAAAGAGGATGAAGCAACAATGAAAAGTTTATCAATTTGTCAAGAGGACTAATAAATGACATTGTGCTGGCCATTTTTTACTAAACTAAGGTATTAGTTTGAGACCTTCATGCAAGCATCACACAGGTGTGAAAAATCTGAGCAATAATCTGAAAATAAGAGAATATTTAAACTGATCTCTCAGCTAAAGCGCTGAGAAGTGCATGAATAGAGTCAGAAAGGAAACCAGATCTGGATAAATACAGGACTGGGGCAAGATTCCATCATGAAAGGTGTGATTAAAGCAAAGTACTGTCAAGTCCTTGTTCCACAGGGAACTCAATGCATTTAATGTTTTGGATGTATGTGTTGTGACAACTGAAAATGAGCCCTAAACTTCACATCTTAGGTCTTGCATTATTTTGTATGTTCAGAGTACTTTTGTTATTCAAAATCTCAGAAGACCTGCTGTTATATCGTTCCAGCATCACTTAAGTAAACTCAGCAATCCCAGCAAGATACTTCTCTGGAGCATTCCACCACTTAGTCCTGTTTTCCTTATCTCATTATTGTCACAGTTTTCCCTGGCAATTGAGTACAGTGGCTTTTCACTCACTGCCCACCCACCACCTCTCCCTGGTGTGGAGGTGAATCAGAAAAAAATTATAAACCTCAGAGGCTGAGATAGGAACAACTTAATAATTAAAACAAAATATTACTATTATTAGAAACATGCAGATAACACTGATTATAACTGTGACAATAAGGGGAGAAAGTGACAGGACCCAAGAGAAGGAGGTGATGCCCAATGCAGCTGGCCATGATCATGATTGATGATATGACTGATATATGCCCAGCCCTGCCCCGAGCAGTGACTGGCAGCTCCCAGCCCACTCCCCCAGTTTGTGCACTGGGCAAAACAGACACCCCAGGGTGTGGAATGTGCCTTTGGCCACTTTGGGTCAGGTGTCCTGGCCATGCACCCTCCCAGCTTGCTCAGAGCATGAGACAGAAAATTCCTTAGCTTGGGGTAAGAGCTGCTCAGCAGCAGCAAACATCAGTGTGGCATCAACACCATTGTCATGCTAAATGCAAACACAGTCCTGTGCCAGCCACTCAGAGGAAAATGCACCCTGTCCCAGACAAACCAGAACATACTGCTCGAAGGCTAGAAGAGATATTAAGTCCCTTATGGAATTATTGACTTGCTTTGTCTTGGCAATTGGTAAATTCAATCTTTTTTCCTTGAAAAGTCATTTGTACATCTCACTTCCCAAAACTCCAAGAAAGAAAGGTAAAATATTAACATTATTCCTTTCTTTTGTAAGGATCTGAATCATTCCATTATACAACAGTGTCTGCAGCATCAGCAGGCTTTCAGATTACAAAGTAAGACATAATTTAAAAGAATTTATGCATCCTGGAATGACTCTTCATGTTGGTCAATTCCAAACTGTCTGGGAAGTTATACTTGACACTGAAATTTTTACTTCCTCTGATTTAACTTCTCCATTAGTAGAAAACTTAAAACTTCCACAAAATATATATAGTCTCTTATTTCCTTGAGCTTTCAGTAAAACATTTCCAATTCTGCAATGCATGAGAAATATGGTGCGTCAAAACAATGCTATGGACTTTTAAATATCAGAAATCAATAGTTTCCTACAAACATGATTCTAGAAGAGTTTGGATTTTTTTATGTGAGAATCAATTAGGAAAGAAAGTCTTTGCATAAAGAAATTGCAAAAATATTTGTGAGGGTTGAAAAGTCTTACAATTATATCACTTTTTAACTTTTGGAACCTGTTAGCAGAGAGATGTTCTTTCTAAACATAATTGCTTATGAAATCATGTATTAAAAAAAAAAAAAAAGAAGGAAAAGTAAAGGAAGGAAGAAAAGCAGAGGGAGCTGTGTTTGATTAGATATGAAACATTTGCACTCATACTCGAGTGTCTCCAGTTTTTGTTGCAAATGTTCTGTGGACCCTGCTGATGCTCTTTGGGAATGAATTGTCCTCTGAAATGCATTCTTGAGATGACAGAGAATTCAAAGTTCTGTTTCATTGCCAGTGGCTGAACTAAGGCCTTCACAAGTTGGTTTATGTGTTAAAAGGTCTTACAGATTACATTATGAACAGCAACAAAAAAGTTAAAGTAATGCATATAATATTGTAAAAATATTACTGTAGTAGTTTACTGTATAAAAAACATTCCTTGGGTTAAGGGAAAAATCCAGACAAGCTTCCATAAACACCAAGGTATCACCATCAAAAATGAACAAGAAAAAGAAGTGTTTGAAAATGATCTATAAAATGGAAGGACTGGGGATGCTCTGTCTCTGCACACACAGATGTACCTGCCCAGGTTACCCTCAGCAGGCCTGGGCAGGGCTGCACACGCTGCTGCTGGACAAGGACAGGGTGTGAGGGAGGGCTGGCGCCCTGCCTCGCCCCAGGACATCTCTGCTCAGCTCAGGGCTCACTTTGGGATTGAACTCTAATGCCCACAGGAAAGTTCAGACACGTGTGCAGCAGTCTGATGTTTTCTGTTCCTTTGAATACAAGGCAGGAGGGCTACAGCTGCCAAACAGGTGGGCAGAAAGACCTGTGCAAGTGTAGGAGAAAAAAATAAAGTATTTACCCGGGATCTGGGACATCTCTCATCTGCTCCAAAATAACCCACAGCAGTTGGAACTTCAGTAGAGAGGAACAAGAACAGCAATTAAACACCTAATTTTTAAACTTCAGTTCTAGCCTTTTATACATTTTTTTGTTCTCATCTGTATTTGGGTTTATATTTCATCTCTTACTTCTGGAAATACTTTGTCCCATAACATTTATATAAGAACAGTGAACATGAAATCCTTCTCTTTAAAAACGTTTGCATGGAAATAATACAGCTATAGTTTAAAGTGATCTCTACCATATCATAGCAGAAAAAAATTGAAATATCAGCACTAATAATAGCATATACGAAGGTGAATGAATAAAAGGAGAATTCCAAAAATTGAAAAAAGAATCACTTCTTGGGAAGTTAATATATGATCCAGAGAGATGAAGAATGACTCATACTGTAAGTTTTTGGCTTCAGCTTTGCAGTGCTGCTGATGATGGTGTTTTTTCCCAGGTTGGTTGGACTTCTTTGGTATAAGAAGGATGTGCACATTTAATGCAAAGTTATCTGTGAACTAAGGAAATAATCAGACTGTGCTTATTAC
The DNA here is from genome assembly GCA_013397245.1 of Thryothorus ludovicianus. NCBI lineage: Eukaryota > Metazoa > Chordata > Aves > Passeriformes > Certhiidae > Thryothorus > Thryothorus ludovicianus. The sequence continues at coordinate 481,519 of VZTB01010947.1, forward strand.
AATTGTTTGCTCATATTCAGATGTATCACCTTATGAACTCCATATATAAAATGTGGAGCTTTATGTTTTTAGTTTAATTATAATATAATTAAATTAAACCCAGTTAATCCCAGGAATTTGGACACTCAAATTGAAAAAAATAAAAAAGAATCACCACTTGGAACTTATCTCTGTAGTTTCTTCTGCGGTCAGGTTCAAAGGGATTATTCTGGGGGAAATTTAAATTTTAATTATGTCAGAAAAGAGGGAACTCAATGTTAACTAAAGGTACTGATCTAAGCAGAACTTGCATTAGCCACAGAGACTCTTTGATAATGCTGGAAAACCACCTCATTCTATATTTGCAAATCATATCCTGTTTCCATTAGAGACTTCTCTGGGCTGCATTTCACTGAATTGCAATGAAGCCTTTGTAGCCTAGGGTTCTGTAGTTCCTTTGCAATTAAGGTTTTTCCCAGGAGTGTTGTAACCTGAAGATAAGAACTAGGTGTTTTTTTAGTTTAGGAAAGAAAACCCCAACCAAAACCAACAACAACAAAAACAACAATACCTAACCCAAAACCCACAAAAACTAACTACCATCCAACCAAAAAACTAACAATCCCCCCAAAACCAAAGAAATCCCATAACAACAATAAACAAACCACATCAAAAATTGAAGCTTTGCTGTGTCATTGAACCCAGCTGGAATTTAGTTAATAATTTGAGAGGCAAAAAGAACCTGAAAAGACAATCACAAACTACTGGATAAGAATGATGTGTTAATGCACACCTGAGTAACTTCTAGCCCAGCTTCTGGGGTCACTTAGGAAATGTGGGTTCAAATCACTTTAGAGGAGAAAATACAACAGAAGATTTGCAGGCAAATAAAAAAAAATGAATAATTGACACAGCATAGCCCTGAAGAATAGTTAAGAAGATGAAAAATTTAGGAAGTACATCTGAAAGCATGCAACATTTGAGAGTGGAGCTGGGAGCACACTAATGGGGACACAGAGATGGGAGGAGGGCTGGACCCCCCCATACCCTGGGCTGCTGCAAGCAGAGGACACAAAGCAGGGGATGAGGAATGACTTGGGTGGAAGTCATGCTGTGCAAGGCAGGGTACCCTTGAAACCACATAGCAAAGCTCCCTGAGAGAATCTCGGGTAATGGTCGTTTTCCTAGTGTGGAAAATCCAGTGGTTCCTGAGCTACAGCTGTGTTGAAGATGGATGCATGTATTTGTCAGCAGTGGGTCTGGTGAAGCAGTTTAATATTTATGCACACCCCCCAGATGTGGAATACAAATTTTATGTTGGTTTTCTAACATAATATGCTATCTTGTTCTGTGTTTGTCTTACAGGAGACTATGTAGTCATGTCTGTATTCTTTAACCTGAGCAGGAGAATGGGTTATTTCACTATTCAGACCTACATTCCCTGCACACTTATTGTTGTCTTGTCCTGGGTCTCTTTCTGGATTAATAAGGATGCAGTTCCAGCCAGAACATCACTGGGTGAGTTTATCTTTCCTATTTTCTTCAAGCATTATGATTTTTAATTGGCACCTCTGCACATCCCCAGTTTGTAAATATGAGAATAGAAAACTTCACATGAACTCCCCTCATTTAGAGGAATGCAGTCATTTCCAAGGAATAACACGGATTAAGCTCTATTTGCTTGTCTTCTTTTTCACGATGACAGATTCTGACAGTTGTAGATTAGCAACAATAAAAGCTTTTGCATTTTTTCTGATTACAGCAGCAGTTTTTATAAATATCAAGAGGATGAGGACACACGGCTGGATTAGAGGCAGGAGGCATTAGTTTCACTTGTTCTACTTCCATATCATGGTGATTGGCAACACAAATTAAATAATTACCAAGAAGGAATCCACATTTCTGGTTGTGTGTCCCAATGGTAACAAGGGAGAATGTACCATCATGACCACTTTAGAGACCACCAATCAAATGCAGAATCAGACAAAAAAAATCAACTCAATTTGGTGGTATCCAAAACCTTATACATGAAAATGAGACATGCAATTAATCAGAATTAGAAATTTCTACACATTTAGCAACTTCTCCACAAATAAACTAAGAGAGACCAAATTAATCTTGCTTGTGCAAAGCAGCTGTAACAGTAAGAAATAACAAAGTAGAAACATTCAGCTACAGAAACTTCAAAACATCTTCTACTTCTACATTAAATCTACACAACTGAGAGCAATTTCAGTTTTTCCTTCTGCATTTTAATTTCTTCACAGAATCATAGCACAGAGTACTGGAGTGTAAAATAGGGGGCACAGTTTTCATTCCAGACTCCCTAGAAAGAATGTAACAACAGAGGACCAGGACCAGCTGCCATAAGAGAAAGTGTTAAGCATTTTGTTGGTAGATTTCACACCCTCTTTAAAAGGAGGTTATAAATTCTGCTTTAAAGAAGTACAAAATTATTAAAGATATTCAGCTGATATTTTAAATTTTACCTGGATTCACAAAACAGACTTTTCCCTCTGTTGAGAATTAGTCTATTTGCACCACTAAGAAGGTAAAAACAATGGTGTGAAATTTGCTGTAAAAAATGTGATAGATTTTAAGTGTTCTGATGCATTTTCAACATTTTTCACATGACAGTAATGCAATAATGTTCTGAAAGGGAAGGGATGGTGAGGCACATCACAGTACTTCTCTTTTGTAAATCTTTTTCTTGCTCTTAAGCACATAAACCCTGAACTTCAATCTTCAATAAAAATAGACTCCCCAGAAGTAGACTACAAAACCAAAACATTAAATTTCTTAGAATTCATCTAGCCAAAGTATTCTACAGGGCAGCACTGACAGTGACCATGCAAAAATGCCCCACACCCCTGTTAATCCTCCAAGCTCCCACTGAACTGGCATTTCACTGCTAGAATGTGCTGCTGAATATCTTGGCTCTGTGTTTGAACTCCAGGCACACTTCAAACCAACCAGAGAGAGATAAATGGCAAAATCAGTTTGAGTTTGCTACTTGAAGTAATATTATTTCTGTTGTTTTCTGTCTATTTACTAGGAATTACAACTGTCCTGACAATGACCACCCTAAGTACAATTGCTCGTAAATCTCTTCCCAAGGTCTCCTATGTGACAGCAATGGATCTTTTTGTGTCAGTCTGCTTTATTTTTGTGTTCTCTGCACTTGTGGAATATGGAACTTTGCATTACTTTGTCAGCAACAGAAAGCCAAGCAAGGATAAAGACAAAAAGAAGAAAAACCCAGTACGTATCTTTTTACCAGCAAGGCCTAAAATTTAATTAGTGTTTCTGAGAGAGCTTTTAACTCTTTTAGCTCTTTATAACTGCCCCTTCACTGTGCTTTTCTATTACATATATACCTTGGTAACAATAGGAATGCCAGCACTCACTTTGAGAATCAAAAGCTACACTATTACAGTTTTCTGGATGCCAGAGAAACTAATTTCTTAGGATAAAGATCTTTCTAACCAAAGTTTTCTGCAAACCACAAAAACCCCATTATTTATGCTATATATAGATCTCTTTATAGAAAATATCTCAGTTTGTCTTAGTATCAGAATATTCTATGCCATTAACTTATGTCCACATTATTGACATGACTCTCTTGCTTACCAGGGCTACAGTTAAACTTTTATATTCAGACTTTGGTGTGTGCTTTTTCCAACTTCCCTTTAAGCATCTGTTTCCTTTCCATTGTTTCCTTAAATTCTTTTTCTTATATTTCTTACCTTATTTACCTCCCTGCTTTAGAAAGTGGTTTGGCAGTAGTTTATAATGATACTTATGGATATATGCTACCCAGTAGTAAAAATAATGTGCATAATAGCAATAATAAAAAATCCCTGGAAATACCCTCGCTAGTGATTTGGGCTTTTGCCCAGACAGGGAAAGAATTTGATGCTTATTTTGTCCAGGACAGATTTCTCCTTGCCTTTGGCAACTGAGCTGACAAATGTGTTGTCTAGAATCTCTAAAAACATTTAGCCTTATCATCTACCAAAAAAAACCAACAAACAAAAACCCCCAAACCCAAAACACCCTCATAAAACAAAAAAACCCTTAAACCAATCAAAAAAAAAAAAAAAAAAGGAAAAAACCACAAAGAAAAATTGTTTAACGTTGATAAAGGGTATTTTCATCTCCATTTCAGGCATCTAAAAAAGAATAAAGTAATTTGGATTTCCTCTGCTAAAATATTCAAGGTCTTTTGAAGATATTCCCTTTTAATTTTCAAATATGTCAAAAAAATGGATATAGAAAAAAATAGCAATTAAGGAACCTTTGACTACATACTATTCCTATAATTTCAAGTTTAAAAGCTGCTGAGAAGCAGACTGTAAAAAACAAAGTAAAAAGTTAAAATGGTGTGTCCTGTGTTAGATAAGAATAAAAGAGTCTGTGTGTATGTGAGTCTTACACAGTCAGGTAAAAGAGGAAAACCAAATGCTCCTCAGATGTAGTTGTTTCACTTTAAGGCATCAATATAAAGACAAAAAATTTGTTCTTTACACTGCTCATCTGTGAGCATCTGGGAAGAAAGAGAACTATAAATGTTTGCCTGAATCCTAATCACAGAGTCTAAAAACCTTAAAAGCTGAGTGTTCAGGGCACAGTCTGCAGGTAAAAAGTCTTCTTTCTAAAAAGTGCTTCTATAAACTGTAAATGGTCTCTTTCAAAACTGCTCAGCATAAAAGGCTAGAACCCCCTCAGGATATGAAAATCTAACAGAAGTTTGATATTTTATGTCTTTGGCCCAGATGTAAACAAGACAGTGACAAGCTGAAAATGTGGGGGATTTTATGTCAGATACTTGTTTCAATTGCTGTAATCCCAATCTTTCTATAAATTTAGTTCTTTTTGACTTACCGTGTTTCAGAAGCATATTTTTAATTTGCATTATTTTTGTCTCTTTCTTTTCTTTCTTTAATTTAAAACAAAACCCTCTGATTCTCTTTTCTGTCTACAAAATGAAAGCTTCTTCGGATGTTTTCCTTCAAGGTATAATGTTTTTTGGAATGGAAATTCACTGCATGCGACTGCTGAATTTAACTATTAGAGCTTAGATTAGAGTGGTGTTTTGTTTGGTCTTTTAATTAATGAGACAGCTCCTCAAGCTACCTTCTAATTAAGTAGAATGGTTACAAATTTCTAAACAATTTGTAGAGTTGATTCAGCAGCCCAAACATCAACCCACTACAGTTCTGAACTTGTGGAAGTTCAAGAGTGACCAACATTATTGGATCACGTGAATTAAGAGAGTTTAATGTTAAAACATTTCTGCTCCTCTCTCTCAATTTGCCATGGGATCCAATAGCACCTGCTATCCTAAAAACCTGCAATAAACCCTTTTAGAACACAACTCTGACCCTGGATTTTTAACCTTTGTGATTCCACTCCTAATTTTAAAACCAAATCTGTTCTGATGTTGACCTGAAAAAAAAAAACAAACCTCAATGACACCATCAAATGCTATTCATTATGAAAAAAAAAAGTCAGAGTTTTGAAAGGGTTTAAGATGCACATAGATTTTTAGTGTTGTCATTGGATCAACATACTTAGAAAACTAGCAAATATATCTAGCTGTGTTCCATATCTAAACCTTATTTCCATTCAGAAACGCAGAGATTTTATTAAAAAATAAAAAAGGGATGGGAGTGGGGGTAGGGGGGAAGAAACCATGTAAAAAAATTACATTGAATTTGCATAGTTATGGAATGGAATTGTTGTGCTTCCCTAATAACTATCAGCATGAAATTTCAATGCCTATCATCCCAGCATTCACCCAGTGCTCAAATGTGTTTTAAATGCTTAACTTGTTCAATTCATTCTAAATATATGTATGTATATGTACATGCACAGCTACTATATAAAATTTGGAACATGTTGAACCTTCTAGCTGGTGAACATTAGTAGGTGGTGAGCTGCATATATTCAAGAAATTGGAGAGTCTTATAGAGATTCTCCTAATCTTGTTCAAAAGACCTAGTTTTTGCCTTTTTCCTCTGAATACATATTTGCCTTTTTCTCCACATGAACCACCTCTTTTAAAATCCTGCATTTCCAATTGATTCAGTTCCTTTCATGTGCGATACACAAATTGCCTTCAGATATCAAGCAGCTACGTAAACGATAAAACAAAAATTCAAAATACCATCAATTATATTCCTGGATGTTTCATTTAACTTCTCGTGTCTACTGAGTTTAGCTTTGAAGCTAATTGCCCATAGCTGTTAAATTTAGATTGATTTTGGTTGCTTTCCTCTAAAAGGTATGATGCAACTGATTTTAATAAGTTCAAGGTAATATTGCCATTAGAACACCTCAGCAATTTGCCATGTACCCCCACAGAACCATCATGCACGTGCTGACCTTCATTCCCCAGCTGGTCTGGCGATAATAACAAAATTTCTCCCTCTACCATATTTTTCTTTTTCTGCTGCTCCCACTCAGGCGCCTACTATTGACATCCGCCCCCGATCAGCTACTATTCAAATGAACAATGCCACACACCTCCAAGAAAGGGATGAGGAGTATGGGTATGAGTGTCTCGATGGCAAGGACTGTGCCAGTTTCTTTTGCTGCTTTGAGGATTGTCGGACGGGAGCGTGGCGGCACGGCAGGATACACATCCGCATCGCCAAAATGGACTCCTATGCCCGCATCTTCTTCCCAACTGCCTTCTGCCTGTTCAACCTGGTCTACTGGGTATCATACCTATACCTTTAAAAGCAGTAGGGAATCAGTGATACGAGCCTTACTCACTGAATTTCTTAGAGAGATGGTTTCCTAAATCCACTTGAAGTATTTATGATGCGCTTTATAGTGATCTGAATTCTTTAGTGCCATAATCCCGTAAATACCAGTCACATAGTTTGTCCAGAAATTGCCATCAGGTTATTGTGAATTACATGCTCATTCCACATGCCAAAATAATTTTAAAATAAAAACATGTCAATAGGTAATACACACCTATACCTGCTGGAATAAAGAGAAACAAGGCAGACAGGGCAAGGGCAGCATAGCAACATCACTCAATAGTTGATACTGTGATTCCAAACAGGAGTGAGAGAGAGGAGAATTCCCAGGTAAAGTGCTGTACAGTTTGTTAACATTGGATATAATTATGCTATAGCTTTATTCTCTGTGGGCTTTTCTTTTTGGAAGAGTCATCTCTCACTTTGAATAGGTATTATTAAGCTAGGAAAATTAACTTCTACTCCCACCAAGACGAAAACACACCTTTCCCTTTACCATCCCTTTAAGAGCACATGTACAATGCTGTAAATATTTCAATACCTTATAGTACATAAAGCCTAGTGCATGCATCTTTTGGGGGCCAAAATAAATGAAAAAGGTACCATAAAGTTTTGTCTTTTATTTTGTGTCTCTGGATGTGCTATTGTAATTGAAATGTGGAAAAACCTAATTTTCTTTCTTCTTAAAAAATTGCCCCTTTCCCTCATGCATGGAAGATCCAAGCAGACAGCACTGTCATGCAAGATATTAGAGAAGCCTTAAGGATTCAACTAAATAACATATAGACAAATCTGTATGGCCAATATAGTAGCTCATAAAGTGTAATGTATGTGTCCTCTGCAGTTGTAGCCTTCATTTCCCATTGATAATGTTGCTGTAATTCAACTGAATCTCCAGTAATTATACATTGCAAGATCAGCTTCCAAATTTATTCCATGTGCTTCTATTGTTCTTTTCCCATGTTGTGCTCCACTTTTTTCCTTACACAAGTGTTTGTGGGGGTCTTTTATTCTTTAATCCAGTACAAGAAATAGCTTTTATTCTAGACATTGTTTTTACGTAAGAGCTTCAAGTTAATTTTGAAACATTAGTCCTCCTATTGTATATACACACACAATTCCCTGCCCATTCATGTCCTTGATCAGCAATAGTTGTTGTCAGTGCTGCTTTCACTCAGTGAGTACCTTTACTAAAACAAACCTTCACCATGGCTAGCACAGAGTTAATAGACAGCCTTGAAAATAAAAGGGAACAGAGGGTGTCTTGGCTACTAAATCACATGTATGCAGTTATGTACGTATTTAAACCTTCAACCCATCTGGGTGAATTTTGAAAACCACTGGTTTTCAGAACCTGTATGATGCTCAATTATGCAACCTTAAGCACATGTAAATATGACTGATGGTTTGTTTTTTTATTTTAATTGTCAAAGATGCAAAATACCACCTCCAGAAAAGTGGGCTTGCAGCTTGAAAAGGGAGACCTATAACTTATCACTACAGAATTATTATTAATTGAAGTGGAGGAAAAGGAAAGTTTTCCAATGTTTGTATAGTTTTGGAAATAAAAATGTATAAAAAAAGGAATATCTCTCGATCATCAATCGCTCCTAGTCCGATGTATTTGAAAACATTTTAATAAAGGAATTGCACACACCTGTGGATTTTTTCAATAAAACTGCTGCACTCAACTCCAGTTTTTCTGTGATGAGTTTGTTAAAAGCCTGCTTTGAGAACTAGACTGCTTGACCACTTGGATTCATCAGCAGCCTAAATATAAGTGATTATAATCCTTATAACTCTCTGCATTGTCTCATTTTGTAGTCAAATGGCTCATATAAAACTTTCAAGAATGGAGACTAACTCTTTTGAAGATTATCTTATTCTAAAAAACATTAAAAAAACCCCACTGCATTGGAAGTACTCTAAAGAGAAGAGTGCCAGTCACCTTTCACATGAAAAGGTGTTTCAACTGGTACCAGACTGATCTCTTATCTTTTTTCACCCATTAGTCAGTAATTTAAGAGCTTTAATTTCTTACAATTAAAAAGAGTATTAATAATGTCACACATTTAAATTTTCATTTTTCCCTCCAGAAACCCAGCCCAAACCAGCACTTGAATGCCCTTAGTCCAAGTGCAATTTGGTTAACATACACAGAATTATTTTTTTGTCATGATCTATGAACACTGAGCACTTTACCCTAGTTCAGCCATCAGGTTACCTGTGCCTAAGAAAACCTGCAGTACTGATGAATCAGATGAAATAATGAGGAACAAATTATCTGATCCTCCACTTGTGCAAGTTTAGTTTCTCCTTCCATCAAGGGAGGAGTTAAGAATTGATTTATCCCTATCCTGGGTTGATGCTAAATTGTACCTACATTTCATCTGTTTAGCTCAGAAATAAGTTTTGTACTTTTAAAACTGGATCTGAGAGTGAAGGAGAAGCAGTGCAATGTCTGAGGTGGTTATTTTCTAAACATAAAGATCAGAGTTTTCAGCTTTCCCTCACACACGGCCTGTGCTGGCTGCAGTGTGGATGGTGGCACAGAGCTCTCCTTTGCTTTTGGTCAGTTTTTGGCTGGCTGAGGCACAGAAGTTCTCCACACTGTGTTTTTTTCCTTTTCCTTGGCACTGTTTGACCCTGCTCTGGTTAAACACCCAAAGGGCCCCAGGAGCTCCCACCTGTGTCCCACCGGGCCTGGCCTGGGCCCGGCCTTTGCCAGCCCTGAGGGACCGACAGCAACTGAGCCGAGCTCCAGCCAGGGAGAGACTTTCTGAATTTGGCATCTCTGCGGGGCACACTGAGGGTTTGCTGTTCAGTGTTGTTCATTTGTTGTGCTGGGGAGTGCTTTGACTGTTAAATAAACAACTTTTTTCCACTTTCCTCCAAAGAAACTTTTTTCTGTCCCGAACCAGCTGGGTGGAGGGATGGCTCAGATTCGTTTTCTACAGGGACTGCATCCAGAGGTTTTCCTCAGATTTGCCCTAAATCAGGACAATCCCCACCTCAATAATGTAAACCACACAAACTGGAAAAGTGTGCCACAGCTGCCTAAAGAAGATGAATGAACTTTTTTCACCATATTTCATGACACAAAGTAGAGGAAATAATACCCTAATCAGTCATTACCCAAAACCTCTCTCCTGCCACAAGTACTGAGGGGATTTGTCATTTCCTCCTGGGGAAAATGGAGGAAATTCAAAAGGATGGTTCATGGAGAAACACATAATCCCCAAAGTGCAATCTAGTGCTAAGTGTTCCTCTAACAGGGATTATTTTATCTATTCAGTACAGAGACAAACCTTTGTGTTGTAAAGCCAGATTGCCACCACAGCAAACAAAACAATAGGCAAAACAACATTTGGGTGTGATAAGTGTTATTATTCAGAAGAAAACTGCCCAGAAAGCTATTTATATAAACACATTAATGTATACATATTATAGAAAATATCATGCTAATATATACATTATACATACTAACTCTCCCTGCTGTATTCCAGGGAACAAAGTCACTCCTGATACACCTGATATACAGGTTTGCTGAGATGTTTTCAAGCTCATCACACTGCATATAAATGTTACTGCTCTGGGATGTGGCTGAGGGCGTTCAGATTGGCACTGCAAGTTTTACCAAGTATACTCTAGTGGCACAATTATGTACTTGCTATTTATATTCCAAGAGTGTGTAATATCCTGACTGAGACAAGACACTGTTATCCCAGGGATTATACCAAAACAGGACACCTTCAAAGCATTTATAAATCTTTGTACATTTATAACATTTACAAACCCAGACTGTAAATAAAAGAGCTGATATCCAGGGAGATCATGTGACTCAACAATAGTTCTCCTATTATTATGTTAGCCAGATCCAAAAATATATATTTTGCCAAGCAAGCATGGAATACTTTTAGCCTCTGTGCAATACAAAAATGTTAAAGTTACACACACACACACTAAAAGGAGGGAAAACAATCAGGGAGTCTTTAAAAATCCACTCTACCTCATTTTCCCAAAGTTACATAAATCTATAACACAGCTGGGCTGGCCCAGTAACAGTGTGTGTCTGTTTCAATGACACAGCTACTGCAATAACTATTGGAGATCCAAATATTTACACCTCCTTCAACTTGTGCCCCCAAAGCCCTTCAGCATTAAAATTCATAGAAAAAGAAAAAAGTATACTTATAAAATAATTAGACAGGTGAATAATTTCCGGAAAAGAACAAGAAAGCTCTGTTAACTGCACAAATTTTAGTGGATAACATTGTTTTATAGGAAATAAAAATATTTTTAAATATATAGTTTTGGATTATCTGCCTTACCACCAAATCTGGGTTTGGTAGGACTATGGTGGAGATAAGCTCATGAAAGGATTGAAAGACAATAAGTTTTTTTCCAGGTTTGCTGGAGAGTTTCTCATGCTTCAGAGAAAAGGCAGGACAATGTGAAGAAAGAATTTGTGAGAGAATTTGGTAGATAAAAACTGGATATGAGGCTTGGATATGAACCAGAGACTGAAGTCAATATTAAGCTGATCTGCTCTCTCCAGGCTGCAGCTGAGAACAGAATTAGAAAAGCAAGCAAAAGAATTTACATTAGTGGACTAAAGTGGCAGCATAGAACCACAAACTAAGAGGGCAAATTAGAGGCAAAATGATCTACAGAAAATAATTTTCAAGGCAAAAATAAAGAAGGTTGCTGTTCTCTGAACTTTTAAGAGAGTACGTTTGGAATTCAGGCTTAATCTACATGCATGAAGGATCGGATTTTAGTGATGCCCTGGTAGAAAGTTAGTATTATTTGGAAATTAATAGCTACAAGATGAGGTCTTCATGAAAAATAAAGTTTGTCCATGGGCTTCTACAGTTGAGGGACTAAATTTTAAACTAAGGGATAATCCAAGACAGAATCCAGTAGTAAGAATGAAGAAAAGTAAAATATGAAGAATCCATCTAAATGTAACCTAATTATAGCCCAAGGGACAAAATAACATTTTAAAAAGCAACTGTTGTCTTTCAAACAAAATTTCAATCGCTTTCCTGAGAATTTAATTAAATCTTATGAAAAGCTTCACAGATAAATTGGTTTATTATACCCATGAGAGATCTATTGTTCCATTTATAAAAATTAAATGCCAGTGCACTTTCCCCTCCTTATTTAGAAGGATTCTGTAGATGAATGATTTAGACTTCCTGCTTTCACATTACTGTGGGGCTTTTTTTTAAAGTCAAGATTTACAATGAAAAACATACCTGTTGAATATGTAAAAGAAAGCTCATGACCTTTAAAAGATTTTGAATAATAGACATGAACTAAAAGCTTGCTTACAAGTCAACAAACACATTTGAATAATTCATTCCACTTCACAAAAATATATTTAAAAACACTGTCCTTCTTGTGGGAAATATACCCAGACCACAGTATGTTAGATTGGATAAGACATTCTCATTTGGATTTACATAAAATTCATATTGATTATCAAAATGAGAAAAGGGAAAACAAGAAGTAAGAAAATATTAATATAGCTTTAATTCAGCCAGTATGAAAAATATTAGAACTATTGATTTTTCCACCAGAAAAATGCTTTTTAATACAGGCATATTGAAACCTGTTTCTGATAAGATTTAATGTGCCATTAACCACTTTAGACTTTTCAAGTATATGATAAAAGCCTAACTATAGATTCAGTTATTTTGCTGCGAGAAGCCTAATCATCATTTACCCATAGAAAAAAAAAGAACATAACCCAAACACCCACAAAAACACCACCAACCTTCCCCAAAAAGGCTCCAAATCAAGACTTCTCATTTCATTCCTAAAATAAGACACAAGCACAGAGACATCCACACAGCTAAAATATTTGCAAGATGTCAATAAAAATAGCAAATCAGGTTATAAACTGATTAAAAGTCAAACAGACCTGCTAGAGAGAATTTAGCATAGCTGGACACTTTGCTGTTTTAAAGGAAAAAACAAATGCAAATTTACCATGATTTTACTATGGTTAAAAAAATTTTAAAAAGTCTCCATGTTTGTATTGATGAAATAATGCGTATCCATAAACTCTCAGAATTCATTTCAGTGCTTCCCTGAGGACTAGAAGGGAAAGACTAGACAGACAGTTTTAGCACTTCTACAATCTCACAAACCTATTCTGATTTCAAAAACTTCTCTGCTTCTCATTCTCGTTCACCTTACATCACAACTCTAATCTGCTGCCACAGTGAGATTTCTTACAGAAGAGAGCACTTTCCTTGTGTTCTTTCCAGTTCCTTCGCCCTCAGTTACATTCACCTGAATTTGATGCCTTCCTGCTGCTTTAGCAGTTCTGGATCTTTCTTGCACAAATGCTTCTGTCCCAAAAATCACCACCTCACAGTTTCACCTAAATTGGTGATCCCATTTCAACCCTGAAAAAGTACTGCAATATGAAAACTATTACTTCTAAAGAACCTTTAAGTGAAATCATAAAGTGAATGGACTTGATATCAGGAAACAAAAAAGAGGTAGGACAGATAAACTGCTGACTTCAAGCTCACCTTTATTTTACTTGTTTCCAGGAGAGCTGATGCCAGCTCTAGTCAAGGCCCATCCCTCTCTATGCTGACTGCTCAGAGTGCCCACCCTGGCACGGTCTGCAGACCCTGAGAACATCCAGGAGTGCCACAAACCTCACCCAAACCATTCCCTCCCCATGGAGGAGCTGTGCTGCTGGCCCCAGCACCTGAGGATGCTGCCTACAGCTGCTGAAGTGTCTTGAGTATTTCTGGAAAGCAAAGACAATGGGCATGCCAAAACAGACACCATTGATCCTTTCAAACCTCAGGTAACAATTCCTTATATTTTTGGCTGGTCCCAGAAGCTTTGCCTGTTTCTTAGGAGCCTTCAGGAGTTCTATTGAAGAATTTTACACTGGCCAATCTACCCTGGACAGCCCCGCATCAGAGAATCACAGGTAGAGACTATATGGGCATGAAGTAGTTTACTTTATATTTGAATGAAGATAAAACTTCTGTTCTTCAGCTCAAATATTTGGCATATAGAAGAAATAAGTCTAAAAATGAAAACACTCCACAAAGTGAAACTGCAGAAAAACCCACTAATGAAATGGTCATGTAGTTATGAAAGGGTTTTATCCCCCCTTTTATTTCGACAGATTGTTTTGCAAATATACCACAACAAAAAGAAAAAGCAAAGAGACAATAAAACCTCCCAAAAACAAACCAAAACCCTCAAAATTTATGAAAACAAACTACAAATAATTGTAAGTACACCTCTAAATGTGATTTGTTAAAATTATTCATTTACTTCTAAATTTACTGTAAAAACATCCTAAATCAGGCTTTGTAACAAAGGGGAACGAGCACCAGAGAGTGTGACTGTATTTGCTCTGCTCTCCTCAGGTCCTACAAGCATTTACAGAGACAAGTTCAAAATACCTCATGGGTGGTTACCCGGAGAGAATGTCACATGGGAAACACATTAGCTCAAGCTACAAATCTATCAAAAATCTATGAAACAGAGAGCAAAATTATGCTAAAAAAACCACCTTGCAAACTGTTAGTATACTTGAAGGGATTTGTTTCAAACACTCTGCATGATCTGCCATAACTGATGAGAATTTCCTGTATTTGAAGAGTCATCTTGTTCTAGTACATTAGTCTGTTCTTTAATAAAATAACATTTTTAAGCACTGGGAACCTTTTCTGCCCTTTGGAGCACTCACTTTCAAGGAGAGGTAGGGCAGTTCCTCCTTCCAGCTGTTGTCAACCTCATACCCAGCCCTTGCGTGCAAAGAAACAAATCCGAGTCCCAAATATATCTGAAAGTAGGACTGAACAGAACTCAAAAAATTGAGATTTTTTTTAAACCAAAGTCATGGCTTCATTCCAAAACCCTCTAAAGAGCCTTCTCACCTGCCTGTGAAGGAGTTGGGTGTGCTACAGCCCGTGCAAGCTGGCAGGTCCCACCCACTGCCTGAGTTTTCACTCGAGTGCTGCTGGCATCTCTCCCTTTAGGACCCAGCCCAGTGTTCTAAACCACTGCCCTAACACAAATCTTGAGCAGCACGAGAAAGCACAATGTGGAAAAGGTAATATGACTGGAAAGGGTCAGCATCAGTGATAAACAGGAAAATTTGTTAGCTATTCAGTGTTATTATTTTGTAAGAGCTAACCATAAAGTGATGTTTCTACACACAATTTTTAAGAGCCATAAGTTTTTGTTCTTTTCTCTGCATCACTTCTGTTTCTTTTAGCACTGGTATCAGCAGTTGGGACCAATTGTTGCCCAAGTGTTGATGATACATCCCTTCTGTAATTGCATAACTTAGAGCTATTGAGAAGTGAAAAAAACTACAGGATGCCAGCCTGGTAAAGTAGTGAAGCTGTTGGCTCTGTTCAAAATCTCTGAAATTTGAAAATAATCTGATCCACTTTTTTTTTTCTCTGTTGGCGATTTTGTCCTTTACAGGGAATTTAAAGATAAATCAGGTAATTTAAGAGTAAAATCCATCTCAAACCTGAAATAAGATTTGCTATGGTAATATTTCCCAGGGGATAAGCTGGATAGAAGCTCATTGCATGAACAGGCATTTTAGTCTCCCGGGGATGTTTTTCCTACCTGTACAAAGGGGAAGAGCCAATAATGCTGAGTTAATGCAGACACACGAGTTTTGATTATGTAAACAGGCTGAAGTTCACATCCTATGTACATCTGAAATAATTGTAAAAATTCTTCTGGGGATTTTGTCAAATAAATTCTAAGTACTCTGTTATTGCTCCTTCTGCCTTCCCTCCCACTCTCCCTGGCATCCAGGCTCAGAAGAAATGAGATCTCAGTACTCTTGAGTTCGTACATGGGGGAAAGAAAAAGTACAAAGGGAGAAGATGCTCCTTTTCAAAGATGCCCTCCTTTTACATCTAAAAAACCCCCCAAAACCCTCACAGAACTAAAAAAGCAGTATTTGGGAGGAAGGTTTAAAAAACAAAAACTCTGAATTACCTTTGCAATAAACTTTTCTAGGTAAAGAAAGAGATAAGTATTGGCAGCTTATTTTCTATTCTCTATTTGTCTTTTTAAATGTCTTAGAAAAATTCAGACCACATTAATTTAGTAAATTAATGTTGGTAGACTAAGAGCATCATGACCATTCCTGTAAGAAGAACAACCAGATACCCACACCATTTTGATTACCATTGAAATTCAACAATTCTATCCTACCTGAATTTATCACAGTTCCAATAAATGGACTGACATTCTGATGTTGCCCAGAAAACATATTCAATAACATTTTGAAACAGAAAAAGGAAGTACCACTTTGTCAGGTTTAGCAATAAAAATCTTACTAACTTGAAAAGTTCTGTTTAATTCATAGGTAGCAGGTGAAATATTAATCAGAATGCTAATCAATATCATTCATGCCACAGTAGAACAGAATACATTTTATCCTGAACAGCAATAGTTTCTAAAGACGTTCTGCAATTATTACCAGTTATGAGGAACACAATTTTCAAAGAGTTAAAATACATTCATTAGGAAAAAAAATAAAAAATTACATGGGAAATGAAAGTAAAATAAAGCAGTCAAAAGAACTATGTACTTAAAATATGGTAAAACAATGGAAATAATAAATTAAAAACTCATTAGATACTTTTAAGAATTAATATTCTTAAAGTTTGCACCTTTCTTTTGCACTAATTTGGGATACATTATTATTAAAAAATCAGCACCATTGGAGAGTTATGTCACAACTAGCAATGAATACATCCGCACCTGAAAGTAACAATCTCTATTTAGCTCTGTAGATCTGCATTTTTACTTTGTTTCCTCTTGTTCGATTTTCTTTCAAAAGACTTTGCACAATTTTTTTTTAAATTTAAATCTCATATCACTTGTCCTTAGTATATTTAGACAATCAAAACCTAAGAAGAGAAGTTAGATCACCAAAAAAAAAAAAAAAAGTAACTTTACAAGTTACCAGTCAGTCATCTATGGGAACTTCAGAATTCATATCTTCACTTTTTCTCCAAGTCCCGTACAGAGAAAAAGCTGACATTTCATTGGTGCATGTTGTAAAACTCGGGGGAAATGCCCTTTAAACTCTCCATGCTTGTGAGGAGCCTTCAGTCCCACACCCCCACCTTGTAAAGTGAAGGAACCAAAGAAATCCCTGCAGGGATCTCCCACACAAGCTCACAACTGCAGAGCAATGCTCCAACCTGTGTCAGCAGAAACACCCCTGAAACTGCAGAACCATCTCTAAGGTGTGATTTTGTCAGGGATTCTGCTGACTCTACCCAGAGTTCACTGAGATGTGTAGATGGCAACCAAGATCCACAGATCAGATAAAGACAAATGTAGAAGACAGATATGAGGTTCTTCACAAGTTAATGGACTTTTTTTCCTCAGATTGTTGGACAGGTACATACAGAATTTTAACAAGTTATCACTTCAGTGATATATCATCTCTATGTAACACTTTTTTATATAAAGCTAAATATTAAGGTGCATAAAAAGTCAGTAACATTCAGTACTGTGTATCTCAGCCATACCTCAAATGTGTTTGTTCTACCACTAAATGTTTAAAGTACCATCTGGGGATATCATCTTCATAGGTAGTCTTCAGTTTAACCATACTACATATTTTACAGTAAATATTGAAAACATGAAAGTCGACCATTTTATGACAGTCATAAACATTACCCAAATATGCTTTGTGAAATATCATTCTGTCTGGAGAGCAGGTGAAGCACTGCTTTGCATTTTCAAGCTGTTTAACAAACAGCACAACCCCATTAATGGGAGAAGCACTACAAGTGTTACCTCCACACAGAAGCAGATCCATTTGTACCAAGGGATTTTTGGTTTGGGTGTTTTTGCAGGTTGGGGGATGGCATTTAAAGATATACTGCATTATCCCTTCTCTTTTGAATCTAAAATGTCCCTTTACCTCAAGTTAACAAAGCCTATAGCAACCAATAGCCAACATTCAGGCTCTTTCAGCTTATTTATTAACCTTATGAAATTAATCATCCTAATTCCTTACAAGCAGCAGGCAAATATGATCTCGTGTGTAAGAACAGGACACTCATGGGCAGTGAAAATCCCAGGATTTTGACTCTCTGTCCCCATACTGATTCCCCAACCATTGACTAATAATGCTACATAAAATTAAGATTTTCCAGTTTCATGAAACCAGAATTCTCCTCCAGGTGATCACCCCAGAATTCTACTTCATATTAACTCATGCTGGCAATCTTGCCAGAAATTCCATTTGCTACCATAGAAACCAAGGATGTGGACTCTACACCCATCCCTTGAGTTTAATCCATTTAAGACTGAAATACATATTTGGAGGGAATGAGGAACAGAACATGTATTTCTGAAAGCTGTCTTTGAAGAGGAATAAAAGGAGGAAATGAATGCAAATCCACTGGATGGTTTCTGCATCTAGGACAAAATGACAAAAGTCCCAGTGAGACAGAGACTGCAGCAATCCTGGACACCTGCACAGAACTTTCCACCCATAGTGCTCTATAATCTCCACGATCTGCAAGCAAAAGCAGGATAAATTGCCTCACACTGCCAAGCAATTATTCCTACCAAGAACTTTTCTGATGGTACTGGCATCAGGAGAAGTGGTAAATGCAAAAGCCATTTGTTCAAGCCTCTTCTCACTTTTTCCATTCTTTCAGCTGATTCCTTTCCTCCTTGACCTATTTTTCAGACTAGCAAAAGTGAGAAAACACCTAGAGACCACAACTTGACTTTCTTGTAGATATTAAAATTGTAAGCAAAGGACATCAGATGGTTCTCAAGGAGCCATTTAAAGTTTCTTAATGTGTAACTGAAAAACAACTTTTTATTTTTGCTAATTGGAAAAAAAGTGTTTTGCTTGCCAAACCATCACAAATTTATTTTGTTGGTGCATAAATCTTTGCCTGACTAATCCTGTAAGTCTAAAAGATTGAATATGACATGAGGGGTCACACAGCTGCCCAGTGCACAAAACTTAGCTTAAAATAATATAAAGCATGTTACTCTCAGGTGAAAAGGAACCTGAATTCATGCTGAGATGAACAGCATAAAATATGAGATATAAACCCACATCAACTAAATGTGATCAAAATAGATTGTCTTTATGTCAGACAACATGAGTAAAAAGTAATAGCTTCCAACAGGAGTGTTTTAAAATGTTGATATGCATTTCAAACTTTACTGAAATTGCCCTTGAAATCTCCACTGCTGTCTGTGCAGCACCAAAAAGACGAATATTCATTTTTGGTTATAGTGCAGAGTTAGCAATACACTGCAATATAAGCAATAGCAATACACTGAAATATAAACATACCCCCAATGCAGAAATTTGCTGAACATTTGTATTCTGCTGATTTCCTATTGCTAATAGATGTATTGTTTGGTGCATTGAATTTCTCTGGTATGTGTTCCTTCTTCAGCATCAGGTCTATGGAGACACACTAAATACATGTTAGTCTGACTTCCCACAGGGATCAGGCACATGCACAGCTGCATCCCTGAACTGGAGGCCTAAATTTCAGATTACAACAAAGTTTAGGGTTCCACTGCAAAAGACAACAGTTTTGATACCCTGACATCTAAATAGACAGAGGACTGCTATCCTTGCAGAGAAAAAAAAGAAAAAAAAAGATACAGGCAAAGTGAAGTCTAAACTGACACTCATACAAAGTTTATATCAAAAGATGTAAACTGAACTAGAATCCTTTGAGACCCAATCTATGCCTTAATCACAAATCTGTCCTTTCTATGCCATAAAATGGAAAATCTCCCCACCTGCCTGTCAGCCAGTGACAGCATTATAAGAGGATTAAAGATGAAAGGTTTACAGAGTTTTTTAAACTGCAGATCTTAGAGATTCTTTGCTTTCTCTCTCATGAAGATTTTATATTTGTTCTCACTTTGTATTTCAGTTTTCCTAATCTAAAATGAAAGTCATTGAGACTGAAATGTATGTTTTGCTCTTTATGCACTGAAAACACAGCAAAGCAAGCTGTCAGTGAAAATACAACTGTGAACAACAACAAACTGCTTAGAGCAAAGAGAAGGTGAAAAGGATTCTTGCATAAGAAATAGAAATAATTAAAGAGAGCAAAAGCAGTATGCAACCAAGCAAGCAAAGCAGCCTATTATGCAAACATAGAAGTTTTCAGTTTAATTAAAAATATGTGAAAAACTTCACTATCCCTCACAGCGGATCAGTAAATATTTTCTGCAAATGCTCCTGAATAAATGAGTTGTTTTTAACAAACTCTGCAGCCCTTGCAATTTTCCCTGGGACTACTCACAGAAAAAAGAATGTCACAGTGCAAGTCCAAAAGTTATTCTCAATTATACCAACTAGGCAAGTTCATTTGCCTTTCGTTAAAGCCATACAAAACTCTTAACAAATTTTGTGGGAGGGGAGAAGAGGGGTTTTATTGTGGATAAAAGTGCATTAGGTCATCAATGTCTGAAAGTGTAAATCTGGAGAGGAAGTATCTTAATGCCAATGTGATACAGGACCTTGCAGCCCAACTGATGCTCTCACAAACTGTGAGCACCCTCCACATCTCTTAGGCCCCAACAGAGGTCAGTCACAGGGCATGGAAGTGTCACCCAAGTGTCCCCTCTTGCAGCAGCACCAGCCCTGCTGAAAGTGCACTGCAGCCCTGCAGGCTGCCCAGGTCAGAGCAGAACCAGAACAGTGTCTCACCATCAGGGGAAAACAGATCAGGTTATGTCATATGCACATCAGCCAAACTCCCTGACCTCTTTTCTTCTCAAAATCACTTTGAAGCTTGGAAGATGCAGCAGAATATTGGCACTTGTGTGCTGTGGCCACACAATATAAAATGTGAGCTTCTGCAAGCTATCGTTTTCTGTTTACAGAGAATTTAAGTGATTGGTTCCTAAGCTGTGGGTCTTGTAGGTTGTTTCTGCACTTTCAAACAAAACTCCAGGGGTGATGAGAGGTGGCAAGACTGACTGTTTTGATTCTACTGCATCCATGGCTATATTTTCTCAATAAGCCATAGCAGTTGACTCAGATTGCTTGGAACAGCCCCTTCTGTTTCTTCCACAGGAATTTGGAAAACGCTGTCCACCTGTTTGGGGTGACAAACTCCTGTAACTGAGGCAAAACCTTGTCTCAAATCCTACTTCCTTTCCAGGAATACAAAGGACCGTTTTGAAAGTGACACTTGTAAAGAACCCAAGATCACACCATGGTTTTGGTTTCCATCTTTCTCTCTTATTGTACCTCTGCAGCTCTGACATCAGTTTCTAACAGCACAGACATGATTTCAGTTTTCTCTTGAGCAAAATGTCAGCAAGTCACAACCATTGCACCGTTGTGTTGTATTTTGGCAGCACTAAATGCAGACTGGCCTGACTCCACATGGCTTTGTCCCTCAATGTCTCTGGCTGAACCATCACCCTGCACACAGGGCACTCTCTAACAGCCCAACACATCCTAAGCTTACAATGGGATAATTTGGAAAAAAGAAAAAAAAGGCCATATATATATATCTCAAAGTTCTTAGCATTGGTAGCAATCTGATCTATTGGTAGGAATACATGAATTTGCAAACCTTTTTCTACTTTCTATTTTATAGCATTAGTGAACTGTGTTTTGCCTGCTTCTCCTTTTTGAGCCTCCAGCTCTGCCATTAGGAGTCCACACATCTGAAACTCTTACAATCAGTTGCCATTGAAAATATAAATTATACATTATTATTAATTACTGTATTAATTTTCAATATCCAGGACCAACAAGAAATGTTCTAGCAGCAAACTCACATTAAAATATCCATATTGCTTATTTTGACATCAGGAAACATTCTACTCTCTACTTCTCTAAATTTCTTGATTAATCCAGAAATGTGCGTGGTATTGCACATCAATGGATTGCTTTGAACTCTTAAATAAGTTAATTCCCTAAAATTATAACATCTTTTTTTCTCTAGCTTCTATAATCTTGATGGAGCAAGATCTAAAAATCAAAATTGAAAGAAAATTAAAATATCTTTCCATAAATACA
Organism: Thryothorus ludovicianus; assembly: GCA_013397245.1. Lineage (NCBI taxonomy): Eukaryota > Metazoa > Chordata > Aves > Passeriformes > Certhiidae > Thryothorus > Thryothorus ludovicianus. The sequence goes on from VZTB01010947.1 coordinate 503,338, forward strand.
CCTCTTTCCTTTTTAATAAAAGAAATTCCATACTTATGAAGAGAACAGCCATACACAAACATTGTGGTGACAATTAATTTAATTGATTTACATTTTTCTCACTCCAAACTGCCTATTTTTTTATCAATTCATTACAAGTTTTCATGACATTTTAACCTATAGAGAACTCTCTAAGTGTGCATTGGTTTATTCAAGTGTTCAGTCTTAGTGCCCTGATCACCAAACTCAGATTAAATTCATTCTGCTCCTGTTTGATTTGACCTTAGTTAACTATTTATAGTTGTTAAAATCAGGTTTTGATTATTCAAATCTTAGTACTACATAAAAACTTGCATTTAAAATGCAGTCACACAAAATGAATCACATTTCAAACTAAAATTATGCAGAGGGGTAAATATCACATTTCAAAGTAAAATTATTTACATGGGGGGTAAATATGGTAGATGTAGTTAGTTTTCTAGTTGGAAATCAAAATATTTAGAAATGAATTTCCCCCTCTACATTTCAGCTGCACTCATGAAGCTCCGAGTTTCCTTCTGAAAGGGGGAATGCACACAAATAACCCCATTGCTCCCCTGCCCTTTGTGCCCCTCAGGACAGCAGCAGCTGTGCCAGACAAAAGGCAGCAGGCAGCTGATGTGTTCCATTGCTCTCTGCCTTACGTACAATTTAAATTTCTTAGAAACTTCTGAAACACTAAAAGTTGCCTAGACTGCAGAAACACAGAAATATAACACCTATTCAGTTGCAGGACTTCGCTACCAATCCCCAAACTGCAATTCTTTCCTACCTCCTGTGACAGCTGGTTGGAAATTTAAGAATGAGAGGTATAAAACTGTGGAGACTCAACAGCTGGGAAACAAAAAAACCTTCTCATATTTAACATGTAACTTTTAAAGAACAAGAACAACAAATAAACCTATTTTCTAAAAGCCTAGAGGTAATATTTTCCAACTTTTGTAATGAAGTAACTTGTTCAAATCCCAAAGATGAATTTTTCCTCATGATTATTTGGGCTGAAATTGTATAAATTATATTGATAGCCAAATATAATGTGTAGATAAGTATTGTTTCTGCCTATGAACTATCTAGAGCAGGTTCTTTTATGCAATGTGTAACTTTAGACCTCCAATAAATGTGACTATTAAACATTTTGTAAACATTTTTATCTGTTCTGAAGCACTACAACACTAATAAAAAACCCCAAATCTAAAAGAACATTTCAATTTCTCCATCAAGAAAAATTTGTAATATTTGATTTTAAAACTGTTGTTGTTTTTCTATTTTCTCTTTTCTCTCTTTTTTTTTTTAGTTTCCTTAAGACAGAAAAATAGGACATCTTTTCCTTTCTTTTGAAAAAAATTATCTCAATTTATTCATGAATTAATTTAGGAAAAGCATCTGATCTCATTCATGGGCTTTCTGTAATCCATTCTGCTCTTAGAGTCTCCTGATTATTAATTAATTGGGAGAAAATGAAATATCAGGCACTGATTTAGAGTGGAGAAGTTCAAGATATGGATCTACTGAGAATTCATAATTCATAGCTTGATAGCAGCAGCACTGACTTACACTAAGATCATAAGGTTATTCAAGGATTACACTCGTCACTGGGGAAAAGTTTATCCAGGGAAAATCTTCCTGGCTCTCCCTGCACATTGCTTGCTCCCTCTGCAGAGACTTTTCAGGTGTTTATGAAACACCTGGTGATCTGGGAATAGCCAGTTTGGTCTTCTGTCTCCAAAACAGTGTCATATTATGAAATTAAATACAATTGAATACAAATCTATTATTATTTTCTTCTCCCTTTTCAAGCCAAAATTATATTTAAAAGTGTTTTAATGATGTACTCTTCTTGATTCATTCTATAAACAGTGTTTTGCTAACACAAGATGCCTCCATAGTATATTATCTCTGACTGACCAAAGTTGCCTCTCAGAGTAGGAATATTTCAAATTCAAAGGCTTCTTTTCACTGGAAAACTGAAAAAAATAGGCGTGGCTGAATTTCAGAGTCTTACTCCTGAATGTGTGAAAGATAATGCAGAGAGATACTTGGGAGGTGCTGCTGCAGGCAGCAGCTTTACTTGAATTTGCAGCGAGACTAAATCAGCACCATCATTAGAAAAATTAGGACTCCAAAGCATAAGGCATTTAATTAACGTTTCACTCCAAATGCCTGATCTTCCACACCAGGGTTCACGTAAGCTGCTCCTGCAGAAATTGGCACTGCCACCATCTGCTCTGTGGATGAACAGCAAACCTCACAGTTCTCGCCTTTGGAGAGCAAGGGGTTCAAATACTTGCAGAGAAGTGGTTTTCAGAAAGCTTTGCACTCTGGCTGTAATCCAGGAAAATGGCCCTTTGTAATTAACTGTGTATGAATCCATTAGAGAGGGACTGAAAATCACAAGTTCCTGGGCTGACAGTGACCTAGAAAAGGCAGGAGAGTATTGACAGCTCTGCTGGTCCTGCCTGCATCCCACACTGCCCAGCAAACCACAGCCAGAAAGATCAGCCACTGCAGTGTTCTTCAGAGGCAAAACTGAAATTCTTTTGGCAATTCAAAGACCAAGACCACAATGCTCAAGTTACCTAATTTTATCTTTTTTATTTTTCATACTTCTGAGCAGTGCAGCTTCTATTACCTTCAGATTTGAAATTCAGATCATTAGAAGAGATCAAAACCAGTTTTGGGCCAAGTGCTCATGACCAGTTAGGTATCAAATAGTATTACTGAGGCAGAACAGAAGATAGGGACCCGCTGGAGAAATTTTGGCTAATAAGCACTGACAAACCCAAAAGGTCTCTGGAAAGTTGCCTAAAATACTTTTAAGAAGTAATGGATATGGCTGAAAAACAATGGTATTAAAAGAATAGGTTGTGACTTGTGGAGGGGGAAGAAAGAAGCAATGAGGATATTTAATGAACAGAGTTTTTCAATGCCAGAAAATTGGGTTCAAATTGTGTTGCCTAAAGTACAATGCCCTTAAACATCAGCACAAACAAACAAAACACTACACACTGCTGACAAAAGAGGGTTTGTAGCTCTAAATGGAAGCTGAAAAAAAAATACACTGGACTATCAAAGAGAGAGTTCTCCTGCTTGCTTCTCTGCAGCCTGAACAACTGCAAAAACATAGCAAATCAATTTTCTAACTTGTTTTTCAAATTCTCCAGAGCTAGCACAAGCAAATGAAACAGATTTAAAACCAGGTCATGTGGAGTATGCAATTCCTAAAGCTTGACTTTGAGGAGGGAGGCATATTTAGATGTCTGCCTCCTTGCAATGCTATAGTTGGAGTATTTTTCAATCCAAGCATTGCTTTTTATTTCTGCTTTCATAGACAAAAATGCTGTGACATTACTCAATAAATTATACTAAATTAAACTCAACCAAACCTCTGATTATTTTACTAGAGCTACCTTCTCAAAAAGTACAGTTTGCTGCTCCAGACCTCTTCCTGCTTGTTTCCTTGCCCACTTATATCCGCTCTATTTTTGACATCTCCAAAAAAAAAAAAAATAAGAAAAAATATGTCACTCTTCCAAATCCAACCCTTCATCTTTTATTATTTTTCCTGACAAATGAAAAGATTTTATTCTCTTAAAGCTTTACAACCTAATCTAATTCTCAAAAGGTATTTTTTAGGAGAGTCATTCAAACCAGATGTAAATGAAGAGACAACTGCGTGGGAGGAATGGTTGACAGAAAATATCTGAATGGTTGACTAAAACCCCTCTGAGTGAAACATTCAGTAAAGTGATACCAGAATTCTGGATAGAGGTGTCCATTCTCAAACATATTTTTGGACATTATCCTATGGGACTTTCATTCCCTTATATATTTGCCAGGTTCTTGTTCCTCTGTGTGCCCAGACCTATTTTTCAAATCCCTTGTCAGGGATTTAGGTCCTTTGATGTGCCTGGCTTGTTTTCAGTCTAGACAACTCCTCAGAAAGGCATTTTCCCAAGCTGTTCCCCTTCATTACTGTAAGGGAAAGCTTTGTGCCAGTGCTCTCACACCTCCCCACCTCGTGCCAAGGTGACACTGGTGCAGGGGTGGACAGGCAGGGTCAGCTGCCAGCTGCACAGCAGCTGTGCTTGCACACAAATGCACTTGCTGGCAACACAGTCAGTGAGAGAGCCTGAGCCTCTTGTTCCCATTGCCTCATTAATATCACTCTCCATTTCATAGCAAGGGGATGCTGGGGAATGCTGTTTGTCTCTTTTCAAACCATCTACATCTTCATACAACACAGAGTCTGTTCCAAGGCAGGCATTGGAAAACTTCATTGTTTGAAGAAACACATATTTTCATAACCCTTTTTGTGAAGTTATAGTTTGATATTAGAGCACTTCTACTGATAGAGACCAAGTTTCTGTGAAACTTGAATAGAAATATCCCTCGGTTCACAAACAGAAAACTATATTAACTATAAAGCAGAGTAAAAGCAGAGAAAATATTCCAGTATCTTTCTTCTCATTCGAGATGACTGAAATAAAGACAACAAAGAATAAATCAATGTTAGAGTCATAAAAAATAAAAAAAGTTAGGGAAGAAGATATTTAAGTTTAAATGGTCTCTTCTCCTGCCTCGAACAGGTTCAGATATGCCTAGCTACATATTCCCAGAAATTTTTTATCTAATTTTTCCTAAAGATTGGCAATGATGCAGAATCTGCATCCATTGATGCAGAGCTGTTTTGAGCTGTATAGTCAGTGACTTTTTCCTCTTTTCATGCTCAGGCAGCGTGTGGTTCCCTTTATCAATTGAAATGTTCAATCCAATTTCTTAGCAGACAATTCTGAATCCATGAATATCATTTGGAGTAGTTGTCACAAGTGCTTCATGTTCAAAATATGTATGAGGTGTTAACAAACTAAGTAATGCAGCATAATTTTTTTAAAATTTCTGATTAGGTAATTCATATAAATAACCAATACTGCTTCAAGTGAGAGCATTCTCTTGGCTGCAAATTACATTTCAATTGCAAATGTATTTCTGTGGACTTTTGGCTTAGCTTTTTAATCTAACAAGAACACAGTAAGTAAATTTTTTACCTTGAATATTAGAGAAAAGTTAACAGGGAAAACAGCATGTAAAAATTTAAAATATGAGAAGGAATTTCTGAGTTTGTTTCTTTCTCAATCATTCTTATTCAAGAGACAAAATGGTAAAATCCAACAGTTTGTTGATTAAGATTTATTTATCTTACTGACAGGGCTAGGGAACTATTCAGTTCTTCCTTCCCACCCCTGCTCTGCTGCCTTCAGCTTAATAAAAAATACAAGTTTCCCAGCCGTTCTTCATCTCTAAATATTGCATTCCAACGCAGGTTCCTAACCCGGCTATTTGAAAAATTTGAAGAAATTACTTCATGAGGGCCTACATAAAAACACCTGTCTTTTCTATAAAACAGCCTAATAAAATAAAACAAAATTAAGAATTTATAATACACAACACTGTCACTGGAGTAAATCCAAGTAGAAAAAAATTTCAAAATAGGGTCTTCCTGGAAAGTTACTAACATTTCTGCTAGTGTAATTATTCTAGTTAAGAACATATTTTTATTTTTTCCTAATTGATATAATAACAGCAGTGTAATCCGTAATTCCAGGTAGAGTTCCGTTATTATAACCTGTAATATGATTTATTCCTTTTGTCCTGCTATTAGAAGTTGCTCGGTTTTGTGCTTTTGCTGCAGTGAAAAAGCCTCTCACCAGAACATCTGGCTCGTGTGTGTTTTCTTGCCTCTGAACACTCACAGATCTGATTTCTACCTTAGCTCACAGAAGCAGCACAGTGTTAACTCTAAATACTTACATTTGTTATTTCTCCAATCCATACATGTCAGTAAGAGATTCCAGTCCCTCTCAGTACCCTCTTTAGGTTTTGGGTTTTTGTTTTACAGAAACCTCCTTCCACCCGAGCTCCAGCTGTACAGCTGCCCCACAGGCTCTTCCTGCACATCACCATTTATTCCTATTTACTCTCTTCACTTGACTGCTTTCCTCATGCTCTATAGTTTATGACTCAGCTCAAGTTTTGAAGATGAGGAAGAAATGAGTCTCTGTGCACGCTTGGGAATAATCTTCAGTGCTGTGATCTGAAAATTCTGGGCTTTGCCACTGTTACTGATACCCATGATGAAAATAAGTCAGCCAAGTTCTTCACTCGCCAAATATTTACTCTGATGTGAAGTTGCAAAGTTTCTAATTCCCTTTGTACAGGGGGGTCCTGGTAGCATTAGCATAAACCTTACAAGATCATAAAAATATCGAATAATATTTTATAACAACATTAAAGTATCTACTATGTCTAGATATTATTATCTTCATAAAATGCATGCTCTCTGGAACTGTTTTACAGTTAAATAGATTCGTGCTGGTATTAAAGTCTTACAGGAAAAACTGCCCTAAATAATATCTGCAGGATCCAAAACACAATAAATCTTTAGCTACAAGATATGGAATGCAAAAAATTTAAGATATAAAAATATTTTTCTGTAACTTTTTCTGACCTTTTGGTCAGATCAAACTATAATACTCTTTTCTCTGTTTTCCTGTACTGTCCACTATTTAACAAAAATTAGGATAGAAAACTTATAATGGATTAGTGCTTCTTATGTATAAGTAGATTTTGTCCAAATCTACTTAATATTTTGCATTCACTTCACATGAAGACTCCTGGGATACTCTTTGTATGTGTGTTTACTTCTGAGCTGCCTTGCAATGATCTAGCCCATGTTACTCAATAAGCTCCACTGCTCAAAATCCTGTGGTTTTTTTCTGTGTCATTTGGGAAAACAGTATTAGGAAAGTATTTCTTTCATTTTATTTTTATTATTGTGGTCTATGAAACTTTTTATCCTTCCTCAGCACCATCACTTCTAGTTCACTGTTTCTACCTGTGTTTCTTCCTCTCTGCTTTACTGAAGGGTGGAAAATGTGTTTGCTGAATACTGGGGAAAAGCACAGTTCTTTCAAAAATATAAATGTTTAATTATTCCTGCTTCAAAAGCTGGTAGAGATGGAACTCTATTTGTACAAATATTCTTCTGCTTTTTTTCTTTTTATCTCAACTTCACTACTGAGCTGCAGCTTTTATCACATGACAAATCAAGGTTCCTGATCCATAACCAGAGCAGCACCTCAGACTGTAATTGTGAACAGAAGCAGATTTTTCATATTGCTAACTAGGAACAGACAAGCAAATGTTCTGTCACACAAATATTGTGCTTGAAAGAGAGATCAGTAAAATTCAACATACAATTGTCTTGGATCACAAGCTTTAAATATTGCCTTTTATTGAACCTATGTGACACCAATCTCTCATAAAATAAGAGAATAAGAAAGAAAAAGTTGAGTGAAGTAAGAGATATTTACCCTATATTGAGCAGGATCCAGTGTTTATTTTTTTGAAAACACTGTAAAAATGTTAACATTTTTAAAACTGGCACGTAGCTCCAACCACTCCAATTTTCATTTTTCTCTGTAAATTTCCCCACAGTTTGCATGTAAGCCAGATAAAGAAGTCTGCAGTCTGTTTTCTTGTGAATAAAAATCTAAGACTAAACATTAAATCCCCTCAATCTTTGAGATAACAGACAACCTCCCTCTGCAAGACACTTTTTACAAACAAATTCTGTTCTACTGTTTTAGTCCTTGAAGCTGTCCTTGACCATTTTAGGAGTAGAGTATGGTTGGAAAATGAGCCAAATATGAGCTAAGTGTCACGAGGCACCAGCAGCCCTGCTGGTTCCAGGTGATGGCTTGATCCTCACCTTATACAAGTAGTGCAAGGGTGTTTCTGAACTGCTGTGCAACAGCATCCTTTGTGAAGATGTATAATTTCTTTAGCTTTTTGCTGCTTATTCAACATGTTTCATTTAATAAAATATTGATCTGTATCACTAGCTGAATATCTGGAGTCTTGGAGTGTTTTTCTAAATGAAGGGAATCTATTTCCAGTGTTTATAAAAGCAATATCAGGTACAAGTACAGAAGTCCTTGCCTGTTTTTCTTTAAATGATGCATAATAGGGAGCAGCTCTGTTGCCATCCCAGAGCCGTAACTGTCCTTACTTGCCCTGTTCATAAAAAATATTGGAAAAATTACAGGACGACCATCACTTTCTCTGTATGACCTGATATTAATCTTCATTATTTTTCACAATCATAGAAAAATTTCTGTCTTTAAATTCATCCTCTTCTCCTTTCCAGATGGAAAAAGGTCACGGTGTTCTGTGCTTACCAGACTGCTAGGTTACACCTGAGAAGTTTGGATTCTGTTTTCACGTGTCTAATTTAAGTACAGTGGGACTCCCTGGAAGTCCAAGCACATTTGGCTGCCAAAAGCTGCAGCACAAGGTGCCTGTTGCCAGGCTGAATGTCAGCACAGCTCCTCTGGTCACTGCCAGCAGAAGGACACAGAAAAGCTCTCAGGATTCCGAGGAAAACCTGCACAGTGCAGCTCCCTGCACAATTGTTACAGTTCAACCCACAGCCACTCCTTCACCCTCTTGCAGTGGGACAGGGGAGACAACTGGGAATGTAAAAGGGAGAAAACTCAGTGAGTGAAGAGGAGAAAAAGCCCTGGTGCCATGCAAGCACAGCTCAGCACTGTCTAAAATATCTCTGTGCTAGCAACTGTTTTCAGCACAAATCCAAAGCAGTTAAAACTAACTCCATCCCAGCCAATGCCAGTACAAAAATCCACACTCTCTCTGATCCATAAGGGACAGCAGTGCCAGAAAAACAGGGTCAGCAGGCAAAGAAATTTGGCAAAAGAAGCAAAGTAGAGTATCCTACACTTCCTTAGCTGCTTTCTGAGGGTGCAAAACAAAGCTGCTGTGGAGATAAGCAGATAATATCTGGACATGGCAGATTAATTTTATGGGATTTGAAAATATCTCATGATTTAACAATATGCAAATTAGTTGCCATTCTCAGATACCAGTGATGCCCTGAGTTAGAATTTCTGGGTGTTTCTTGCCTATAGAGACAGGAGGCAGGTCCCTTGAGAAGAATATGCAAATTCATATTTTGATCAATTAGTCAGATAAGTTATTTGATGTTGATTTTCTTTAACTAAACTTCTTAGGGCAACTGAACTGGAGGCTGTGTTTGCCAGGGAGAAATCTGGCTGCCAACAAGGCTATCAATTGCAAACACATTATAAAGCTCTCTCAAACAACTCAATGCATGTTTTTCCTGCTGTGTGTAAAAAGAGTAACTTCTTCATCTGTGTTGGGACTGCTGAGGAAGGAAATTCTGGAATCTTCAATACTGATGGTGTAATAGCTTTACACCTCTATTAACAGCACTGAAATAACTTAAGAGGTAATATACACTAACATTTGTGAGAATATCTGTACACTACCATTTATACTCCACAAGTAAGTCAGAGCAATCCAGATATGCAAAATAACCTTCAAAAGAAAAACTATTACAACATCTGCTGACCTTCACAGCCATAAATCCTGCTTTGTCAGGACCATATTTTGCAATATATCTGTCACATGAAAACTCCACTGTGCAGTTAGTGGCCATTTATGTCCCAGATCATTATTTCTGTAAAGATTTTTTAGAATTTTATTCTAGACAAATATTAATATAATGAGATTTTTAAAATAAAATACAGTTCTTCTTTGTAAAGATTTGTCTATTCATGTATATAATTGACTTCCTAGCAGAACTGTTCTCACTGCCAGATCACATTTGCCTTTTCTTCCTCACTGCCTTATAGAATGGTGAAGTTTATTTTCAACATCACAAGCTTTAAGGTCTTATTTCTCTTTTAATCTTCTATGAAGAAACAGAAGATTCACTCTCTTCTCTAGTACTTTACATGAACACAACTAAAAACATTATGTTTATGTAATTTCTTATTTAGCACATACATTCATCATCCTACAAATGGAATGCAGTTGGTTTAAATCTATACCTCGTGCAGTGTCCATTGACACCACAAATTGGAAAGTAACCTCACTCTAAGTCTCACTTATGAGACTCATCTGTGTTATTAACAGCTTAAATTCAAACACTTCATAATCAAATTAAAATTAAAAACCATTCACACTAGAAAAATAAAATGGAAAAATCTAATTTGAAATGTGTAAATATTCCTGGGCATATCTTATACTAGCACACAAGAAAACTACTTTAAAATTTATTTTAACTTACTTTCTTTAAAAGCCTTTCACTAAATCTGGGGGCCAGTGTTACAGTCAGCACATTTTGATTTGACTGCAGGGCCAAGTTCTCATTTTCTCAGTAATGGAACTGAACTTTGTCACTATAAAAATCTCACTCTGGAGCTTACAGTTTGTCTGCTTAATGGAATAATCCTTGTAGCAAATTTGTGTCCAAGGCGATTATTAAGAGTACCACTACAATTTACAAGAAACATTTTATAAAATTGTTGAAGGCTTCCTGCTCACTGTATTTCATCATGAATTAAAAAAACCCTCTTTGTTTAAAACTGAGAGATTTTTTAGAATATTTTGGTTATATTATTTTTACTTCATCTACTCCTATACATTTTTGAAGCATGCACAGACAAGCCGTGGGACTTCTTACAACTCATTTCATGATGTGCACAGGAGAAAGCAGAGATGTGTCACTCACAGATGATGCTGTCCATACCAGGACAGCACAGTTCCTGCTGGTACATTCTCATCAATACAAAGTTTACATTTTCAAAAGTTCTATTAATGTTGCATCTCAGCATTTGACTATTTAGGTAAATCAACAGCCATTCCAACTCGTGTTCCTCCTTATTTGCAAACAGACTTCATCCTATTTTCTGTCAAGAACTTCCACATTAAAAAAAATAAAAATCTATCTACCAAAAAACGATAGAAAACATATAAATAAAAAAATACAGTCAATCTCTTAATTAGGAATACGATTTCACAGAGATGTCATGTTGGCATCGTACACTATTTATTAATTGAGAAGGTCAAATTCATTCCGTTTTGAGCTGCCCTTTATGTCAAATGTCTTACTTCACCATAAGTAACAAGCAACCAAAAAGGTTACAGACCAGGAAACAAAACTTGACAGGGTGTGGTATTGTCTTTCTCAAGTCTAACAACCGTGAGTTTTTGTAACACTGCACATGTAAATTGGCAAGTCAGCTGTACTGCACAGTATTCCTTTAAAAACAGAAAAAAGAAAACATAAAACATTGCAAAGAGAGCATTGCCAACTGTGGGCCTGGAGAGGCTTTCTCAAAAACCTTTTACAGTGATGAAATAAATATGCTAGTTCATCAGTTTTGCTCTATTTATCACCATGTAAATATGATCTTAGCATACTTCTGGGTTTGTACCACAAGGTAAATTTATTACTCAGCCACTGCATCCAGTAACGTCAGCTTGGTCAGACCCACATCCAGGTGTGGATTGGATTCCACACACTTGGATTCCACCAGAAAACTTCTCCAACCATTAAAGCATGCACAGTGCGTTTTTCATGCCCACCTGAACTGTGGTTTTGAGGGGGTCTTCTAGTAATTTATCACGGAAAAAAAAAACAAAACAAAAGTTGAAAAAAATTCCATAGGCAACAATTTTTAGCAATCAAGACAGGAATAAAAGGCAATTAAGGACAAATTGTACAAAAAGGTCATAAACATGTTCTAGGAATTACCTGAAAGGAAAGCTAATTCTGTGGTAATACTGGAAACCAGGAACAGCAGTCTACATTGTAAGAAGGAGTTTTGGGCACCTAATTTCATTCAGACACTCAGTATTGGCAGGCCCAATGGCAGATATGAGTGTACATGGTTCAGGTGCACCTGCAGTGATGCACATCGGGAGCCAGTGAATGTCCATTTTTCAGTCATTGCATCATAAAACAGCTCAAGTACATGCAAAAATCCTAGGCATTAAAATCAAATAAAGATTTATGGACATCTTCAAAAGAGAAAATCCAGTTGGTCTTCAGAAATCAAATAATAATTTTTTTTAAATCCCTATTCCCAAACACACTTTCCTACGTAAGCTAACAAAGTTTTCAATGCATTGGTTGCTCTTTGAAGAGCCTCCAGAAAAATAAACACACAACTGCAAAGCTAAGCCTTGAGTCCCCCTGCTGAAAATCTGAATTTCTTTGGGAGCAAGCACAGACAAAGGAGTCAAAAGGTCGAGTTGCAATTTTTTTCAGTAGAGGGGAATTGTCACAGAATATCAGAGTGCTTCCTTGAAAAACAAACCGTAGGCTCCTGCACAGAGGGCTATGTATTCAGAAAGCCTTAAGTCAATTTTCAAAGTTGTGTAACAAACTGTACAAAAAGGTCATAAATTGCGAACATCGTGAGATTATTAATATCCTGAATTAAATACTTAATTGAAAAGGTCAAGGTTAGAGTGAAGGAAGAACAAATAAGTAATGAAGTTTTGCCTCATAGGAAAGAAATTATGGCCTAGAAATAGAAGCTATACCTCCTTTCTTGTCCATTCTTAGGATTTTTCAGAATTAACCAAGACATCACAAGTGTGCATTTTTCAATGAGACAGTGACAAATGAAGTCAATACTGATTCAGGGCTGTTACAGTACATCTCACAAACTGAGCTGCCCCTGATTAAACTCTGCAATCCACTCTGCAGTATTTCTCAAGTGAAAAATGCAGATCATGGATAGTTGTTAAAAGAATATGCTGAAATATTCTAGGAAGGGAAGAATTCTGGAAAATTACTGAAATCCTTTTCCACAAGCTTAAAGACAATGACATACCTTTAACTACTCTGTAATACCTTATTGTACAAAGTGCACTGAATAATAGGCCAGAAGGTATTCAAATTTGCCTATTTAAAGGCATTTTCAAGGGGGTAATTTTTTTCTTTATGAAAGACTAAGATGTTTGCATATATATATTGATTGAAATACTATTACTTAAGACAGTGAGTCACAAATTACAGTGAATCTCCAACCAGCAGGTGCTGATTTGTGATCTCAGATTGCCACTTAAACACTCACCAGAAGATGACTGCTTTCAGGACCTGGTATTTTTTCAATGAAATCCACCCATTTATAGACACTGAGCTATATTTGTCAGTAGAGAAGGCAGCAACCAGTCAGGGGTAAACACAACACCAGAAATAGCAATGGAAATAATAAACACTGGAAGAAATATCAATAATTGTTGGAGCAAAGTAAAGACTGCTACAATTCTCCAAAACAGTGTTCAGTGTGAGTGCGGGGCTCCCTTCTCAAAGCTTCAGTCAGTCTTTCCTGACAGAGTCACTCCACTGAGTCAAGAATCTGCCCTCATGCTTTTGAATTTAATAGTTTAATAAAACTGGTTTTATTACCAGGATCTGCACAGTCCCCACTCTATGCATGATCTAACTTTGGTGAGCATTGTTTTAGTTCCTGTCCCTGAGGCGTTACAAACGCAGTGTTTTGCCTTCAGGATGCAAAAAAGTTTCTGCCTGTAGCTGACTCTACAAAGCAGTGTTCCAGTGTTCACACTGACCCTTTCCTCATTTCCATTCTGTGGCTCTTTTCCTCAGGACTTGGCTATAAGCTTAGGACATACTCAGCATACCAATTTCTGGGCTCAAAACCTTCTGAAGAGCACAACAATACAGATTGCACTAGAGGTTTCTTTAACTGATAGGATAAAAAAAAAAAAAAAAAGGTTGTTTCTGGTGGCCTAAAATTAAATCTGAATAACTGGCAAGTATCTTTCTGGAAAAAGACAAAGTATGCAACACATTGTGTACATTCACAAAGGACTTTGAAGCATTGCCTTTTCTTCTAGATATTGTACCTGGTTTGAGATGAGAGCTAAAAGTTCAGCCTTCTCATACTTGCAGAGCTTCAGAAAGGAGCCATATACATTAACATGTTCTTTAAAAGCACGTTCTTTGTATTGTTAAAAAAAAAAAGGTATTTTGGCTGGAAAGTAATTTTAAGCTCAAATAAAGTAAACTCCTTTTATGACAAACCCCAGGAAATTAATATGGAAAACAGCAGTGAAACCGTCAGCTGTAACAGAGTTAATTCTATTTTGTGAGGAAGGTCAAATGAGCATGTACACTGACAGTTACTATTTTGTGTATACCATTTAACAATTATTTTCTTTCAGAGTTCAAAAAAATAATTGTGTTACTTAGAGGCAATGGTAAATTCTCAAATTTGATATTCTTGTCAGACTAAATCATATACTGAAGCTTTAATATATTTAATTATTAAGGATTTCCTGCATTATTCTCTCCTACCTTGCTTCCTGCAAGCCTGACATAACCTTTCAAGTACACTCCTGTCCCAAGAAGTCTACCAGCAGTTCTTCCCAGGGCTCTGCACAGCTGAGGTTTTTGATCACAGCCTGCTCAGAGGCAGCAGAAGAAACAGGACCTAGACCGTGAGGTGGTTACAGACCAAGAGCAGTGCTCCTTGTTCCCGCTGCAGAGCAGAATCCCATCGCCCCTGGTGCCACGTGGGCAGCTGCTGGCAGCAGCCAACCCTCCAGCCCTGGGAGCAGCTCTGGCTCTGTCCTGCAGCACCAGGACACGGGCAGCAGCTGGACACTGGGCTGCTGACACTGCTGGAAAAGTCAGGTTCATTCTCCATGGAAAACCATCCTCCCCTCTCTGGCAGCCTGCCACTCTCTACAGCCACAGCCCTGCTCCAGCTTTTCCTTTCCTTAAATCCCACACTGGAAGCTAAGATAAAGGTGCATGTTTTGAGAGGCCAGAATTCAGTTTGCAAAGGACTTTTCATTCTACCCACATGATTAAAGCTGAAAGGGCCACATGATTACATTTTGTGTGTTCACTGGAATCTTTAAAAGTTGTCCTTCCCAATAAATGAGAAGTGAAAGTGATTCTCTAGCTTCATTGCAGTATGATTTAACTTATTGTTTTGTAATTTTTGTTAGAAATAGGCCACCATTCTATGACTATGAGACCTATACTTTTCCTAAATTCATAGCAGCTTTTGAAAAAAAGATTTTATGTGAAAGGTATAAAATGGACTCGATTTTTTCCCTCAATCATGTTCAGTAAATTCCTGCTGCTCCAACATTAAATAAAATTCTGTATTAATGAATTCTGTCTGTAGGTGGCCAATTGCATTTGGTATCACATTCAAAAATTCACAAGCAAACATCTCTCCCTTAAACTCTCACCAACTTTTTCTCCTCTAGTCAACATATAAGTGATAGCAGCTTCATAATGCAGCAGTCTAGAGCATGGACTGTTTCTCAGGCTGCTGAAATTACTACAGCTTTTTCCTTATGCCAAACATTAAACACAGACTTAATTTTTCCCCCTTTCACTCCTCAAGAAGAGCAGAAATCCTATATTCTGGAGACTGAATGCAGGATTTTGGAAGGCTCTTTAAGCAGTAACACCGGGCCAGAAGAGCTGAAGAGTTGCAGTAGAGCTGTCTCTTGGCAGCAATCATTTATTCCAGCTGAATGCTAACAGCAATCTTTTACTCTGACTGACTGCTAACAATCCTTCCTTGACTCACAGCGCTGTTATCCTGTACCCATTGCCTGCAGCAAAGTCAATACAGACTTTCTAAAAATAATAATAATAACAGCGATAAACCTTTCTTTTTGAAAAAATTACATGTTGCAAGCTAATTTAAACTTGGATGTTGTGAGAGGCCAGGGAATTTAGAACACGAAGGGCCATGTACTCCTCCTCATGGTTCTGAGGCTGAGCCAACACCCCTGGTGCAGCTCAGTGGCCGCTGTCCCTGGCAAAGCCAGGCTTGTAATGCATCACTGCTCAATGGATACAGCTGGCTGCTGACCTGATCATGCCCGTGCCTTTTGCTACCCCCTCTGGCTTTTCAGGAAGTTCTGCTCTCAGGGAGAAGAGACTTCTCTAAGCTGCATCAAGCTCTGGTGTCTTGGTGCTTGAAACGGAGATCCCTGGAGGTTTTAATTGACAGGACTTGGAGTAATCTGATCTAGTGGAAAGAGTCCAGCCATGGCAGGGGATTTGGAGCTAGGTAATCCTAAAGGTCCCTTCCAACACAAACCATTCTGATCCCAAAGCTTCTGTGTATGCCAACCATACCAACTCATTAAATTCGATTCTTTTTTTATTATTTTTTTCCTTTTTTTCTTCTTTTTTTTTCTTCACAGAAGATCTTTCGATAGAGACCTTATATTAATTTCTTTTAAGCAATAAGTTGATCAGGACAAACGCAGGAAATTCCTGTGACTAACCATCTCAGAGGATATTTTCAGTTTAAATGATGTACTTCCATTACACATTTTGAGTTCCAGGTACTTCTGAAAATTCATTAAATTAATATATTAATGAAATATCTCTTAGTCACCATCACTAGCCACTAAAATACCAGTTAGAGCTGAACTTGTAAAAACAGTAAAACAAACAAATGAAGAAGCAAAGAAGTTCTTTCACATGAGTAAAAAAGGAGAATTTTATACGAATGTTTAATCTGCAGTTTACCCAATTCCCAGGTTGAGTCATGGCTGCTGTAGGGCAGGCATCACACATATAACAAGACCTCCTATATATTCTGGTATATTATCAGTGAGCCTTAACTAACTGACTAATTTATGAGGTGCAAAAGTTGTTTTCTGTCAGAAAACAAGTCATGGTCCTCTGCTCTGCCCCTGCCCAAAGCTTAAGCAAAATGTATCTTGTATTTGCCGTACCAATTAATCTATTCCAGCTAAAAAATCTCATTCACATTCTGGAACACCTGAAAGTGTAATACATTTGTTCTTATGCCTTTCAAAAATACAGTATGTTCTACCCAGGGTGGTGCATAGCTCATGGCTCTGCTGACCACCCATGAACATGGATATTTGTCAGCATTCCAGGCAGGCAGCCAGCCATGCCTGGTTCAGGGCTGCTTAGAGAAGATTTGGAATAACATTAAGCAAATAAATACAGCACTTCATAGAACATCAATGATTGTCATAACCAATGGAAAACATTAGCACAAAGAACAAAACAATGGGTTTTAAATGCCCAGAGAGAGAGATTCAACAGCAGTTTCCTTTGCAAACTAAATATGCTTTGAAGATATATCTTTAAATGGTCTATAAAACAAGAGGTTTGACAGGGGGCCAAGATAAGGCAGCCTTTTTTCAAGTTGAGTCTGACTGTGAGCCAGATAGAAAGTAGCCTGCTTCATGGACCAGTGCTCACTTGCAGAGGTTTTCCCTATAAATTTGAGTTAATGGTCAATAACAGGAGTGAGAATTTCACAGTCAATGGTTAAGGTAAACAGAGGCATATATTCTGATTCAATAAAAATAATTTCATTTTCCCTTGATTCTTGTTGGTTAAAGAATTTGTTAAGCTGCATCTTGTTTAGCAAAATCAGTTTAAACTCAGTTTCCTAGGAAGGGGGAAAGAGAGGATCAGTAAGAAAAGGGGATGAATTAGAAAAAAAAACTGAATCAAGATACTGCAAATACCACCAGTGATACTGTCAGCAAGCATAACTTTAATTGTAACTGGGGTAAAACATCCAAACCCCAAAAGCTACACAGCTGCCCCTTTTATTTCATGACAAGTTTCTCACTATTCCTCATTCGTCGATTGTTAATAGACACATTTTGTGATAAATCACTACAAGAAAATTCAGTGCTCTTCACTGGTTACAACATTTGTATCAGAAAGAGAGGTTGGAGTTTGTGTAAAGTGGGAGAAGTTTTGACATGGAGAGCTTATTCACCACATGCTGTGTTCAGGCTGCAGAAAGGACTTGTATAAAACTTGCTTTTAAAAAAAACCAAAAGGAAAGCATCTTTGTTATCAAATTAAAATATCACACACAATTATTCTATTTTATTTCCTTCAGGCAGAAGTTGTGCAAAGCTAAAAAACAGATAACTGGAAAAAACTAAATTTCAGAGTTTAGACTTTAGACAAAACACAGGGAGAAAGCCACTAGGAGCTCTCAAGAACAGGTGGTGGTTTTCCTCTGTGTCTAAGAGGTTTATCTTCAGTAATTCCATGGCATAGGTTGTGTAATACCTTAATGAAATCAGGCATCCTCCTTTATTCCCTTTATTATAAATTGTTAAAAATCATGAGTCACTTCCTCATCAATATTCATTTGTCAAGCACAAATTTGCTTCATTATATCTGGTAACTAAAGATCTAAATGGTAAAAGGGTGACAAAGTGATGGTGAGTTGATAAACTAGGTCCTGTCCTCTTCATTTGCATACCACCAGGCTGACAGGCTTCACTTCAGACACAGATCTTTATTTAGGTCCTTATCTCACAAGGTTAATTCACGATGCATTCAAATTAATAAGCATAATTTTGTCAAGGTCAGTAGGTTTCAGACTGCAGCCTAAATGCTCAACTTCTTGTCATTGTTTTCCCTATTAAAATCAGAGCTTAAAGAGAAGCTCAGTGTATCAGACACTTGAGTCAGAGCTGATTTCATTCTCCTCTGGGGTGGATCCTCCACTTTTCCCATTGGCTAGCTCTGACTCATTCTTTACTTCTAACATTCCTATTTTGTTATCTCCTTAAAAACATCACCTTAACGTGAAAATTGTTTAGTGGAGTTTTTAACTCCAAGAATATCCACATGAAGCTACACATCCCACTTGTATGTGGACCTTTTCACCTTTGCTTTGATTTATTGTACTTTTTTTTATAGTTTAAGTCACCAAGCACTCTGAGCTTCTTTTTACAGCTCATTTCAGCAGTAACTAACTTCTAACCAACTACTCTGGTAACTAACACAATAAAGGTTTTGGTTAACATAGACAAAACTTGGTCCATTTTTAAATGCTGCACTGGAAGGGGAGGGGAAATTCCAAGCTAACAACAGTCCTTTCCTCAAAATTAATGTATTTTCCCACCTTAATACAAAGAGTTAGTTGAATACACCTCGTAAGATAACATGCAGCAACCTACCCTGAGTGTATGGTACCATGGAGGGAACAGAACAAACATTCTTTGTGCAAAGTACTACAAACTGATAGCAAATTTTTAACTATTATGCCCCCCCGGAAATCCTAAGCAAGTAATGAAGAAATGTCCTTTTAACTGGTTCCAAGCAACAATCATTACTGTAGCTTTCATGAAAAACATTGTTCTCATAAACATTTTGGAGAAAATTAAAATCTACAGTTTGTAAAATTTCTCCTCCATTTTATATAGATGCAACTTCTTTTCACCTTTCCTATTATTTTTCTGGTTCTACTCACAGATCCCTCTGGAACTAAAAATGTTACCTACCAAAGCTGAATCTTTATCTGACTCCACCTATTCTGAGTGAGAGAAACAACATCCCAAATTTTCATAGATTGTTTATCAGTTGTTCAAATTTATATCCATAAAGCATCACAAGATGTGATGGAAATCTCCTACCTTTGCAAAGTCTCAGTAGGTTTTGTCACAGGCCTCTGGCACTATTTTTTTTTTTAATCCATGAAATGTACTTTGAGTCAAAACTTTATAATGAGATTTGTTGAATAGATTTTTTCTTTCTAGGCATCTCCCCACATCTCCACCTCAAAGAAATTATTTCAAAAGAAAAAGAAATTTTGCTTCAAAGAAATTAGCTGAGCATTTGTCTGTGGCCTCTCTGAGGTTTCTTGAGAGGTAGAGAGGTGTTAAAAACAGTGATGTCTCAGTGGTGATGACTGCCTGCCTCTGCTCCTGTTCAAAACTGAAAACTGCCATTTTTGCTCGTATATTGTTTGTTCTGGTCTGTTTGGGGCACACATATCACTCCAGTGGAGACACACAGAGACAGAGGGGCAGCTGCCCAAACATTATTGAGGCAGTAGAAAGCTAAGCATGGAACACACAGCAGTGTGGAAGCTGCTGGAGCACAGGAAAAAGGGCAGATATGCTGAGGATGCAGAACATACAGTGACTTGTAAATGCAAGGAAATATACAGCCAAAAAACAAGTTACAGCAACCTGAGCTACTTATGACTTGGTTTAGAGCTGGATAAAGCTAGAAGGCACATGGCAATAATGCATCACTGCTATCAAACACCATTAAGGGCTCAGGCTTTTGGGTGTGCTCTCCTGGAAGCACTGGCATGAAAAGATTCTGGGTTTCTACCATTGCTGTCTTCTGAATAAGTGTCTGAATTGTGCTAATGCTGCAGAGGGAGTGCACTCTTGGATCACACATCAAAGAGCCCACTGAAAATAATCCCAGCACAGCAGTGTGACCACGGTCCAGATCGAGGTTTACCAGGCAGCATTTCTCATGCTTCACTCTTTTCCCTAACACAGGTATTCACAAAAAAATTCATTCAGGTGGAAATTAGCTGGTTGCTCCACAACATTGACACAGATGATATGGATATACACGATATAAAACATTTCTTGCTTCAGAAGTAAGAGTAAAAAAATCATAGAACTTGAGCATCTGACAAAGCCCCTGAGGACTCTTGCTGCCCTCACTCTAAGTGATTTACTCTATCAACCACTACGAAATTTATGTTACCACCACCACCCTTCTAACTGATCACCTCTTTGCCTTTAAAATAGCTGACAAGCTTCATTTTTGATCACGCCAATACGTGAAGTTTAATTTTGGATCTTATTGGTGCACATCTTATAGGTTATTTTCCTGGTCATTAAATTGAGTTTCCCAGAATTATTTTTATGCAAGTTGCGACAGACATCACCTTGAATCTCATTATAAAAAGCACTGAATTCATTTTTTTAAAAGCAATAATTAAAAATTTATAGCTTTATAAGTAATTAATTGCAATTAAAGCTTAAGATCAAAGACTCCCCAAGCAGAAGTCTTAGAAGTCACAGAATACACTAATTTTCTTAAGATCATATTGCCACTTATTATATGCAAGCTTGATGACAGCTGCCATCACTCCAACCCTGCCTACACAGATATGAAAAGGAAGTGCTAGAAATTAAGTTTTCTAACTTAAAGTTTCTCCACCCTCCAGATATTCATATTTATCACTGAAACCTGTCATTTTTCTGAAAGGTCTCACAATTGATTCTGCTCCTGCCATCTTCATCACAACAAGACAGATTCTAGAGGACGAATTTCTAATAGCTATCTAGGAACCATTTTCATTGCTCATTTTATAGTCCTGGTATATTTTCATTTATGGCTGGCCAGTTATATTGAAAAAAAAAGACTGTAGGAAAGAAGTGCTAGGTCCTTTCTCCCTGTGCAGTGTCAGCAAAATACAAGTCCAATTCATTACAGCATAACTAAAGACCTCCTAATGACACAGATTTCCCATTCACAACCTCAGTTCCACCAAAAATATATGTTTTTTAGCTTTTCTTATTAAAAGCTATAAAAGAAAATAATGGTCTTTTTGTCAGCAGCTAAAACACTGGGTAAAATGAAGCAAAGCTTCTCATTTTCAGGTGATGAGCAATCTCCAAAAATAAAATTCATACATTTATAAATATAACCAAAAATGATGTTACCCAAACTAGAAGCACACAAAAATGTGGTTCTAAAGACAGAGAGTATTGTTTAAATGTTTGGCTCAATCCCTTCGGGCTCAATTCTTTCAGCAGATTTATTAAAAACCAAAGATTTTTCTCTAAAGGAGCTAGACTTCATTTCACAGAAATCATTGAAGTGCCATTTAAAATGTAAAAGGCTTTTAGGGGAATTGCCCTGTATTGTGTTTGGTACTTAAAAACATTCCACTATTACATCCCAGTGATTTACAGTTCTTGTTGGTGTAGTGGAAGAGATGCTACAAAGTTAGCTATGAGTAAGCTTTTCCTTCTTCCTCTTTGATTTCTATTTCCTGGTTCAAGCTCCATTACTTTAGTAAAAACCAGGCATTTTTGTAAAAGCACTGTCAAACAATTTACAAGAACAAGTAGACTTGAAATCTTTTTATTTCTCTTTATTTGCACTATAAAAATAAAGGCGCATGCAGTCTGATATATTTACATAAATCAGTCTTTTGAAAATTTCTCCTGATAAATAAATAGAATATAATTGATTTGTAATTAAGCTTAACTTCCCAATCTCCAGAAGTAATTTCAACAAGTTAATAACCAAGGGAAAATAATTTTAGTATATATGATCATGAAAATTTTACATACACAGATGTTGAAATTTTACAAAAAAAAGACTGAATATACAAATTTATCTTCATCAAGTGCTTTTCCTTGAACATAAATTTAGTCTTTATTTAAAACTTGTCATATCTTATTGGGATGAATGGTACTTTGCCTTTGAATTTAATTTTTTAAATATCTTCCCAATTATTCTTTCATCCACTAGATGACTTAGTTACACCCTATTAATAACAGATAATTTTGCACTGGAGTTTGATGCACCTTATAGCTCATATTTATTACTTGGATTGTCTCTGAGAAGGTGACACTTTTAATAAGCTTGCAATTAGTGCAGTATATTTTTCAGGCTTGTGAGCTACTGAATTCTTGGTACTCTGTGCTCCGTGGTGCTCTGATTTCCCCTGCAGTCCTTACCTTTTACCCCTCACAGATGACTTTCCTTAGTCCATCAGCCTTTTCCATGCTTTTATTCCTGCTTCCATGACCTCTGCTGGTATTGGCCTCATATTGCAGCACGTTTAGCTGGATCCCCTGGCATCCCACAGGACTTAGCAAACACACATCAGTCTTCGGTTATGAAATTCCTGCTACAGGCTCCCCACATCACGCATCTCTTTCATTCAAATTTCCATTTATCAAGTGATAAAACTGATGGCAGCTCCCTGCTCTTGGGAATGGTTCTGCCCTATCTGTTTCCCATCTAATTCTTATGGCATTTCAACCATCTGTGTATATATAAATGTATTAGATAACTAACCACAAACCCTTCCATCCACAGCATCCTTGCTCTTCTTACACTGGTGTAAATATTCTGATTTTGGCTTCCTAGCAGGTTTCTGAGGATGTAGTGGTTGTGTTCTCTCACTTGGTACCCCTCAGACTCCCTAAGCAAGCACTAATGTATCTCATTCAGTGAAAGCCCTGAACATTACCACAGTGGGGACAGCAAATCCTCCATGGTGCTTCATCAAAAATGACAAAAATACCCACAAAAATACCACAGAGAAAGACCAAAATAGGCAGACACATTGCATGACCTTAAAGAAGAGCCAAAAAAATTAAGATTCAAGTTCTGAGACCTTGCCAGCAAATAGCTTAAAATTAGAAAAAAGAAACCATTGTGTGATTTTTGATTTTAAGGAGGACTAAAAAACCCTATATTCCTTTAAATTGTCTATATGCCAGATCAATCATCTTTTTACATAGTCTTAAATAGTGCTACTTATGCAAGAAGTTTTTTTCAATGTAACTGACAAGGAAAGCAACTGAGGGTGTACAAGGAGGAGAAAGGCACATACAGAAGAAAAAGGAATGGCCAGGTAGGGACAAGGGAGAAGAGATTCACTGCAGAAGGTTAAGGTAACATGAAAACACCAAAACTTTCCCAAAGAGCAATTGAGATGGCATAACTCTGTCTTGTTAAAACACAGGAAATTTGTGCGAGGCATTTTTGAAAATGAAGCATTAATCACGTAGTTCAAATATATTCTCTTGCTTATTTAAATTTATAAAATCTACTGATATAAAAACACCTTGCATATCAAAAGCTACTGAATAGGATTTGAGGAACACTGAATAAGATTTCAGCAACATGAGGTTCTATTCTGTTATTAATGTTCTTTAAATGAGCCACTTCCTTTCTTCTACTTTGTCCCTGTTTCAAACCTGCTCTTGTGATTTCCAGTTTCTTGCTTTTACATAAATTGCAAGATTTTGGGGAACTGTATCTTCCATGGGGCTGTGGCTCACCCTAAAAAACAGTAAAAAATTTCCAGGAGAACTAAAATTCTGACTCCCAAGAAAATAAAAATAAATTTTTGTTGCAAGGCTACCAATTAACTCAAAGCACAAGCTGTAGTTACCCATTCACATGTCCTATGGATCTCTTAAAACCCATTTTATGCAGACTGTTTCTAAAGTAGAATGAAAGTGACCTTGCCTTTTATGATTTAAACTTGATCTTGGTGCAAGATCTGCCTCAGCACTGGGTGACTCTTCTATCTCAACCAGTTAGATTTGGAAGTATTTGAGGTGATATGACATAATAATCAGCAGTTTGAGAATCAAATATATCAGGTTTAAAAGAAGACACTAACAATCATTTACTGCAGCAAGAAAAACACAATCTCATTTGAACCAATGGTTTAGCAATACTCTAAGAGTAGTACATAGACAATAAGCATATTTTAGTGCTTAGGTTACAGAGAAAATTTCTTTTCTTAATATAAGTGATAGACACACATGGAATAATTGCTGTATGACACAAAGGCTTTGGAATGTGTGCCTCCAGTCAGTGGAAATTAAAAAAGATGTCTGAGTTATCATCTAACAAGATAACACCAGAAGTCACACAAATAGAAGCAACCTAACAATAACCACAGTCAAAATATAAACATTTTAAGTGTTCAGAAAGCTGCTTGAAAACAAAGTTGTTATTCTTGGATTCTGCCTTGAATTAGTCTTTTCTCTTGCTTTAACTCCAACTGCAGAATTTTCTACTCTGCTCTGCCATGTACACACACACACATCTGCTGTGTGTCTGCTGACATATGGTATTGCACTAATTAATTGCTAGAAATCAGCCAGGCTCCTATTGCTCATATTAAAGTGAGCACCTCCAGAATATTTCATAATAAGGATCATTTCACAGATTCATTGCAATAGCCACCGCTTGGTCAGAAAACAGCTTTCCATGAGAGAAATTATGAATTATGTCATTATTTAAACCTGAATCTGTTGTTTTAATATTGCAGGTTCACTGTTACCTAAATGGAAAACATCAGAATCAGTGGATGTCAATAAATACCTGGGCATGTAAAAAAATACCTCTAGTACTTTAGGAACCTGGCCCTGCTAATGAGGGCAGAGTGTGGAAAGCACTGGGATAATTCAAAATTTCTACACAACATTTTAAAAGGGGTATGGTTTAGTGCTTATGTTCTATATTTTTTCTACTGAAGAAGCTATTGAAATGCTCAATTTTTATCTCTGGCCACAGAAGTTATTTCTGCATATCTTTTAGGTACTGTGCAGTGTCCCATGGCTCTCCCAGTTCCCAGTGTGGAGTAGATTTGGTGGTGACAGAGCAATTCCCTTCAGCTTTTGGTCACCTTCTGCTGGTGGGTTCACCCTACAGAGAAGCAGTTCCAGTGACAAAGCTGGGGGCTCAAGTGACAGAGCTCAGCTCAGCCCAGTCCAGTGTGACCCTGGAGGCAGCACCGCCCCCTTCACACAATCTCATCCACGGATTTTCCAAACCAAAGCACAGACATGACAGCAACAGCCTGAAAACCTCGGGAGGGGAAGGAAGCAGTTCTGGACTCCACTCCATGGACTCAAAAGTGTAAGTTCAGGTTCCTAATACATATTTTTGGAGAATATCTCATCTATGACTCCTGTTTATGTGTTGAGGTATTCAGGGCATATGAGGAAAATTTAACTTCCTCTGAATTGACCTTACAGGTGATTCTGTGTCTGTACAAGCAGACCAAGAAAGGGTCCATGCAGCCAACTACTACACTGTATTCAGATTTCTTCAACATAGGACACCACAATAAAACCACATCTTTATCTAGATTTAATTTAACTTGCATATAAGATTTTGCAGCTCTAATATGTGGAGGGACTCACATATCACAGAGACCTGTGTGAGACTGAGCAGGCAGCACAAGATGAATCATTCTATATGCAAACATTTCAAACCCTTGATGCCAAATGACAAAGAAACAGAAAAACAAATAGGGGTTCTCAGAAGTAAATCAAGAAATACATGATACTGAAGACTGCAACGTCATTATTAGATCTAATACCATGGACTGGTATAAAATAAAGGAAATTACTCAGAAGCACTTCAAAGGAAAACAGTCTTAATCAGAAAAGAAAAAAAAAAATTGATAAGAAAGATTTGTCCTGGGTACATAATGTATCTATTCCCTGGCCACACAAAGTGGGGTATCCCAGACCTGAAGGGCAAGAAATAGTCAGGACCACAGTAGTGACAAGTGACAGAACTGTGAGAGGATGTGTGGGTGTAACCCAACCCAGAAAAAACGTCTGTAGATACGACCATGACATTTGATAAAGAAATTGCTTATAGATTTCAGAGTCCAGAACTGCATAAAGCTTTCCACTCTCAAGGTCAAAACAGAAAGACTTTCCAAGATGAGAATGAATTCCAAGATTAAGCCTCTCAAATTGTGTTTTCAAAGGAAACACAATGTTCTTTTAATAAGAAAAGCTTATTCTACTGTCTGCTCCTCAGTGTCTCACTGACATGGTTATAGGATACAGTTAAATCATAAAAAGGACTTGGCAGTATCTTTTAATATAAAATATTTTTCATTGTGCAAAACAGTCTTTGTGTCTGTATCTCATTATGACAAATACTAGCTAAATATAAACTTTACCACTTGCAATTGAAGGTTTTATTAATAGAAGCATTAACATGACTTTAATCATAGCACCAACGTTATAATTATGAATATTTTATGACTAAACAATTTTCAGAGGAATGATATGATAACTGAAAATATTAATAATGGAAAGCAGTGAATTGCAGACAAGTAGAAGAACTGCCTTTAGAATTAGAACACCGTTACTGAGCATAATTGATAAGACACAATAGTCTTAAAGAAGCTTTGAGATTTGTATTGTTTTTCTTATAAATGATGCAAATCCCTTGGCAGCTAAGTAAGGGAATACATAGATAAGAAGAGTGACACAAAGAATTGTCACCACAGGGCTTAAGAATTGAATGGAGGTGCTGCTCAGACTGCAGGAAGGTGAGCTTGCACTTTTCCAGAGATCACATTTCCTTAGCACCTAACTGAATCAAAGGCAGTGCCTTGAGGAGCTTGAAGAGAAAGAAGAAAAAAGAGAATCACCAGTCTATGAACTAAGGCCTGTTCACTGTGGTAAAACATGGAGTGATTACACAAGGAATGAAAAATATCTAAAATCAGAAGATCAGGTTCAGGCAAAACAGCAAGTGCCAGTGGACTGCACAGTCCACACCTGCTGCTTAAAGCCTTGGTGTCGTACATTTCAATGCAAACTCCTGCTGTAAAACCCTTTTAGGTTAGTCCATGATCCCCATTTATCTTCATATTTTGACACTGGTGTCCTGAATGGCCTGGTTGTTTCCCCTTAGTCTGAGTTGGAAGATTAACACTTACACCTATCTTACCAGAATCTGCAAATTGCTCAACATTTAATAAGATTCATTAATGCTCCAGGACTAAATGTGAATTCAACCCTATCAGTTTTAGAAAGAAACTCCTTACACAGTGTCTAAAGCCTGTTTCCCAGGACTCCAAGGCAAATATCTCTAAAAAAAGCCTGTTTGATTTTGAAATCTTAATGTTAGTCCCTAATTCCTAGCTCTGCCTTTAGCCATCCTGTGAAAACCTCTTTCTAAAATCCTCCTAGCCTCTGACAGAGAGCGCAACATCACTATGGTATGGGAAGCTGATCTGAAATAGATGAGAGCCAAACCTGGACTTTCACTGGATGCTTGAATTACTGTTTTTTCCACGCAATGTCTCTTCATTATTGTAATTCCCCATTTTCAAAAGACCAAAGCTCACACTTTGCCCACCACCAACTCCTACTTACTAATTAGTTTCCTCTCCCTCCTTGCCCACAGCCTCTCTGAGAAAACCAAGACAATGGAGCCAGCAAGCTAACAGAAAACAATATATGAGGCAGATTCAATAGGAAATATGTTTATTCTTCATTCTCTCTCTGCCCAGCTCTCTCATTCATCTCACACTCTGCACCTTTTATGCACTGTACAGAATACACTTGTTTCTAAAAGAACTTACTGCTATTTGGTCACTGACAGTGTATAATCAACATCTGCTGTATGACTCAAGGCTGCCCTGCAGAACGTAGTACATTTCTATTTGTATGCATGGCCTGTATTGATCAGAGCTGCATTTTGTTTACTTTCTATTTGCTCTTCTCATTCTCACTGTCTTGTCTCAGTAAACGGAAAGAAAATTACAAATGCATTATCCATTGTAAAAAGAATTGAACCAAGTGTCATGGATGTAGGACCTGCAATATATTTGTCACTACATTAAAAAAAATAATTTCTTTTCAAGGAAAAAGATGCAACACTTATTTGTAACAGAAAACTTGTGAATGGGGCCAGAAGGTGTCTTACACTTACCTAAGTTGAGTTTGGTTCAATCTACTGCCTAACATCAGAGCAGTGTAAAATGGACTAAAGATACCTAAATATGTCTGGGGTTGGAATAAATTTTTCTTGTTGCTGCTTTTGATTTAGTTTTTTATAATTTTTCAATTAGCAGTTTTACATTTTAGTAGCAGAATGTGATGATCAAAATGTAGATAAAAATACAGAATTAGATACAAATATACACAGAGTTGTAACTTTCTACAAAAACAAACCTCTGCAAAACAGTTTGAGACAGAAGAAAGGATATCAGCATTGAACAAAAAATTATTACAAAGTCTTTCAGAATTAGGTCACTTTTAAGTGAACTGTGTGTGATATCCCAAGACTGACGTTTTTTGGAATTTAAACTGCTGTCGACTTATCTCAGTAAGCATAAATTAAGGAAGACAAGCTGGCAGAGGGTGAGAACTTAATCATATTTTTTAGCTACTGTCAATTGCCAATAAAAACTCATAGCTGAAGTCAAACTTTTAAAAGTTAAGCTTACAGCTGCTATGTCAAGGAAGTGACCTGAATATGCCATCATGATCTTTCCTCTTCCCAGGAGGCCAATAAATGTTATGCTGAAACAAGGAAGGAGAATCTTTCTCCACACAGTAGTTCCCCATAATTAACTTCAGTGGACCCAGAGACACCAAAGGCTTGAACTAAGCTTTCAAAAGTGCCATCACAGCAGCAGTAGGGGTCAAAAGTTCTTGGCTAGAAGCTCTGCCTGAAGACTATAGCAGAGCTAAAGGAAAATGTGTCTGTGAATGATCTTTCTAAAGTTGTTTTAAGAGACTTCTACCAATCTACAGAAACACCTTCAATACTGTGAAAGTGCTGTTTGGAATCCCCAGTTTAGCCATGGCCACAGTTATGCTTTGGTTCCAGTAATTCTGTGCAATTCCTACTAATGAGGTTGAGTTTGAAGACAACTAAACACAGCACTTGTAATACACCCATAGCATTTTATAGGAGGTAGCTCTGAGGGGATAAAAAAGCCAAGTGTGCTGAAAGGAAAGCAAACAGATTGGAGGACCTGGCTCTCAACATTTGTTTTGAATATGATTTCTCAATGAAAGAAAAGTTTATACAGGTAGTTCCTGTGCTTGTATACTTAGGAATAATGATTTACAAAGATTTTCCAGGGGCGTATATGACTGCCTAAACAATTTTCTGTTCCACAGATGAAGAGGGTTTAATTACTGTGTTCCTCAGTTAAGCAAGTGAGAGCAAGAACATCAGCTGGTTATCTACTCCCTTCTTTCTCACATTCACAATCTAGAGGAAATGTTCCTCCAGCATCTTTATACTTTCTGACCTCAGAATTTGTTATTCTAACCTCCCTGTAGCTGCAAGTATTCCTTCTCCACCTGACCCACATCAGCATTTTAAGTTCAGTGCCAATCTAGCTATGCTATTGACAGTCCCAGTTACGTCAATCTTTTACTCATAATGATATGAGATCCCATAATACAGGGGTTTGTCTTCAAATACCCCTTTCTGTCAATCATCAAAACCTGGATGCAAAGTTTGTACTTAAACAGAAATTAATTGCTTAGCAAATTCACCTCTGAGAAAGGAAAACACGAACAATTTTCTCCACCATGTTGCATATTCTGTGCAACAAAATTGAAAACTGTCATTTTGGGATGAACTAGAATTATAGGAATCTTAAATGTTTGGGGAACTGGTTACATAAACTAACATAAAATTTGGGTTGAATTCACCTTAAGTTTTATATCATCTGTTTTCAGTCATAGACTCAGAAAATAGTATCCCAAACCACCCTCAAACTCAAGGTGAAATTCAGTGAGAGCCAGAGCAAAGCAATAAAACTAATCACGTCTCTTCCAGGTGACAGCTGCCAAGGCTTCTTTATTCATATGATCTTGGCATCTAATGGATTTATGAGCATCAAAGTTTCCTGAGCACAAAGACATCAGAACAGAGCCAGAACGCAGAGCTGAAGCAGAACAAGAGCTCTGAGTGCCACTCAGTGATGGGGAAGGCAGGGCCTGCAGAGCAGGTGCTGGGCAGGGACCAGCTGCCAGGGAGAGCCCTTTGTGTGCAGGTGTGGGAGCTCCACTGAGGTTCAGGTTAATGTGGCCACTGAGTGGGATCAGGGATATCCAGAAGAAGGATATCCTGCCATTGTCAGCCTGTGGACCCAGGATTAAGCTATTATGCAGTGTGTGTTGATGCAGGTGCATTTTTTGTGTGTCCAGATGAATTCTGATGGTGTGTCCTTGTGTGCAAACCTATTGCACACAAATGTTGAGCCTTACATCTGGCTTGGCCTGGGCACACCAAAACCTCAGCAGCCAACCTGGGAGGAGGTGCAGAGTCTGACAAACTCAGCTCTACCAGAGTGGGAAGGAGGAATCCCTGTGTGATAACTGAATTCTCTAGCAGCAAAGATGAATGGAAACCAGTTTAGTCAGAGAAATTGAACTGTTACATGAGATTTCACTGATATGAATCACCCACAGGAATTTAAACACATTTAAATTGAGAGCAGTAACCCCACAGGGGTGACCTTACAGGTGGACTTCATACAGATAACACCTTGGGCAAGTAGGCTAAAAGCACTCTCTGCTTTTGAAGCTACTGGAGATTTTTACATCTGAGTGCTCAATGGGCTGGATTGACCTGCAGCTACCCCGTGACATCTCCAGAGAAAATCTGAAGGAACATTACTCTGGGTACAGCACTAGCTCCCCATGTGGCTGAGCAAATATCAGAAAGTTTTCAGTTACTGCTTGGGCATCCCACTGGGAAAGAGCAAGCATAGGGAAGAACAAGCCAGCCAAATTGTCCTCACTAAATGAAGAGAAACTGAAAAAGGCTCTCTGATGTCCAAGCCATTACACTTGTTCATCAGCCCTTTCAGGTTTTAAGTTAGCCATGTAAGGTACAGTGAAACAGGAAGTTATGTAGCACAGGCAATTAACCTTCAGCAAAGATCTTTACATGGCCCATTTGACAATTCCATCTTCGTTTTGCCAAAGGTTAAATATGTAGTTAGAAATTAATCCATCTCTTTTTTAGTTCAGATCTAGGCAGAAAAGTCAGATTGACACAACTGAACAGAATATTCTGTGTTCAGCCTATGCTGCAAAGATTCTGCTTTGCTGGTAAAATTGACCAATCATTGCTACGGGATGAGAAGACAAGTAAAAATAATTCCTCTTAGCACTCTTACTGGTCGAGTCCTACAGAATTCATCTAATCTGAAATATTACTTTTCCAGGAATGTTTGTGAGACCATTTGGAGATCCTGTAACAACTGTACATTTTAGTTCAAAACATTTTGGATTCCCTTTCTCTCATAAAACAAAACACTCCAGATTGCTGTCCCCGTGCTTTAATGCACAAAGAAAATTTAATACATGATTGCCTAGAGCCACAGAAATAAAAGCCTCATGGATTTTTCCTGTGCACACAAGCTTGAGCTTGAAAGAGGGGAATCTTTTCTATTATACTGTGCTTATGTTTCCCTCTTCTGAATTCTAACATCCCCTAAGACCTTTCTTTTCTCTTTCCTCACATCAATTATAACACTTAAAAAACAAGTCTAGTAAGCAAGTAAAATCAGAATGAAATGTGAGAGATCTGATAACACTGAAATATTGTCTTAGTGCTTTATATTACAGCTGTAACACAATGAAGATTCTCTGAACAGAAAAGGCACTTGGAGGCTGTGAGCAAAGACTTTACAGCAAGGCCAATTTCTATCTTAAGAGAAGGTGCCTTACACATTTTTAAATGAAATGTTTCATGTGGAAAATCAACAAAAGTTAAGACGCATCAGACAAGTACTTTCTTAGAAAAACCTATTTGTGACTATTCTAATAGCTCTGACAACCTGAGTCCAGTATTTGGCAAATGGTTTTGGACAAGGTAAAAATCGTGGAGAAGATGGAAGAAGGACAAAAAATGTCATCGCCATTTTCAAAAGAATTTTCATTTTTCCATTTAAATAAGACAGATGTGTCTATACTTTCCTAAGACATATTGCCTACATAAAATCTTTTAATGTAATATATTGGTGGGGAAAAAAACCCAAAACATTGAAACAATCCCTTTCCCCACAAAAACTCAAATCAAATAATGAAATCTCAATTCTCCCTAAATCAAAGGTACCTTGAGTTAGGATAGGCCTTGCCACAGTAGAAAGATAAGATCATAAAGGAAAAGAAAAAGCAGGCACAGGAAAATAGTTTAATTTGTTTTCAACTGCCTGCTTTGCTACAGAAGCCTTTGTCCAAAAAAGCCAGGCTATTGTTTGGGCCAGCATGGTGACCAACCAACATCACATCCTCAGTTCAACAAAGCCAAAAATGGGCAGTGGAGAAGCAGGGCAGGCCACCTGTGCTACTTGCAGTCTTGTAGTACAGAGCAGAGCAAAGACTTCAAATTCAAGTTATCAATATTAAACCAATTTTCATTTAAAGACAAGGAAAGAGATTGTGGTCATTAAACTTTAATAGCTGAAGCCTCACCCTGCTCAGCGAGGACTTGATTTCATTGTCTGTGGAGATTCAGAGGGCCAGTAGCTGCAGGGTAATTAAAATCCCATCATAATCAATTCTGTGAGGGGGCATCTCAGTTTCCCACACTCCATGAGATGGACAGCTGCTCTTTGGGAGTACTTTTAAAATAAAAATATAGGCATAATATTTTCAAGGTCTGGCACGAAAACATCAACAGTATTTGCAATAGTTTAGAAAGGTGCCCTGTAAGAGCACACTAAGCTTTAACTGATGATGTTTGCCAAACACAGGGTATTCTAGCAGGGGCTTGGACTGCAGGAAAGGAGCAGGAGAGGAAAAAGTTTAGGGAAAATGGGAAGGAAGATAAACATCCAGGATTTTTCTGGAGAAACTTAGAAGTTCATCAAGAAGTTGCAAGCTAAGGGCAGCTGTTCCTTATCTTCAAGGTATTACACACTTGAATTTTATACTTCTTTCAAGCACTAAAATAAAGCAGTTTCTAGTTTAACTGCAATGTTATTCTAATGAAAGGAGTGCCTATGGCCCTGTCATTTGTGACCTTTAGCAGCTATCAGATGATAATGACTTCTGCCTGCTTGCTTTGGCTAAATTCACTTTCAGGCCTGTAATAAGAAGTCAAAACTACAATAATGCTCCATTATGCCACATAACATGTGCAATTTTCTAATGCTTTGTGAAAAAAACTGAATTCAAAATGGGATTTGCCAAAAGAAATATCAAGAACTTAAAAGTCAACAGACATCAGAAAAGGGCACTTGCTTTTTGGCAGTGGATGGAATATGACCTTTGAATTTATTCGCATTTGAAAACTCTCTTCCTTTTTTATTTTAATGGCACAAATGTAAAAATATTTTAAGAAAATGACAGTGGTAATATCTCAATTTAATTACTGTTAGCATAATTTCAAACTCTGGTACGTTTTATATAACCACAAGGCTGTGTAAGAGACTAAGGTTGCAAAATTCCTCTAAGAAAGAGAGGGACAAACCCCCTGGTTCCAACCACATCCATGTGGTTAATAATTCATGTGGATTATTTATTGCACATTATAAGATTTGCCTAATGAATATGTTTCCACTTAAAGATACATCTGGACATTACAAGAGAGATTCTTTTCTTAAAACTTCCAGAATTAATGTTAATATTTTGAAAACTGTCTGAGTAATCTTCTGGTAGATGTCTAGAATTCTAGAAAGTTAAAAATTTAAACAGGAATTGAAGGCTTCAGTTCTTTCCTGCTTTAGAGATAAAAGAATAACCACAAGAGTACATATGATATGTAATTTCTTATCTATTATAAGATTATTTTCTTCCCTACTCTTTGGTAGTGTCCAGCACTGTATAATGTAAAAAACGAAAGTGAAAGAGGACCTTCAAGACAAGGTACCAATAAGGATGTAGGTCCATTTGCTCCTGCTTCTTCTCCTTCCAGTTAAAAAAAATATATATATATATAAAGTAACTGAAGCATCTCCACATGCACACTGTAGGCCTCAGCTCTGCTCCAAATGAAATAAATGTTAAGCAATTCTAATAAATTATTCAACTTATGTTTTCCTTAAAATATATTCCCTGTAGACTTTAATGAATAGATTAAAATTTCTAACTATGACATGATATTTTCTCATAGTTGCTTTGAGAACTAGGTCAAACTAATTTGAGGATGGGGAGTAGGAAGAAATATTTTTAAAGCTTTGCTAAAGATTTTGGTCTCATAGCATTAACTGTTATCTACCTGAGTAGCAAATATAATTTGATATCTAGGAGAAAAAAACCTCTGCGCAATATGTGATCCCAGAAAACTCATATAAAAGCTGATCTACTAAATGTGCCCAAAATGTCTACAATATTAATTTAAACTAACTTTCTCTGATTTTTTCTATCTACCTTTTCTAAAGTTCACTATATTGAAATTTTCACTTTCTTCCAACCAGAACAATTTTTATTTTTCACAGCTGGTAGCATTAGAGCTGTCAGAAAGCTCACAGTGACACATGACAGCCTTTAAAGATAAATTACATTGTGTTATAACAATAAATGTTATACTCTCTAAATGGAAATTGACTTTCTGAATAAAAGCATATAACCTTAATAACCTCCTAGATATCACCATGATTTGCAGAAAAGAAATGGCTCTGGTCAGAGGTAATAGACATTCATAAGCAGGGCACGAGTAAGTGTGATAGAAGTAATGAAAGAGGGCAATAGTTTGCAGTGGCTTCGTGACCTAGGTAATGACTCCTGGTGTAATAAATGCAGTAAAATAAAGCAGTGTATCAGCAGAGTCTTTTTTGAGACCATAAAGCTAGATTCTGTTCTGGTTTCAAAACACCTCTTTAGAGATTATGCACAAAGAAAGGGAAATTCTGCATTGGTTGATCCTGCTGCACTAACTCTGAAATACTTAAGAGTTACAGTAATAAATCTGCAATAATCATTCCTACAAGGATAATAGCTTTTTAACTATCTTGAGAACTCTCTGGAAGAAAGAAGAAAGTAATATTGTCCTGTTATCAAAACTGGAACACAAGGAATACAATGATAGCAATTTCTGTAATTGTTTGTGTTCAAACTGTGATCAGGTTGTTCTATTGAGCCACACTAGATCACATTCATCTTTTGCTCACTGAATCTTACCATGCCTCATTTGCCAGTCAAACATACAATTTTCCAAGCTCTGAAACAAGCAGTGCAAAGCAGAAGACAGAATACATTAATATTGTGTGTGTACAGCTTTCCAGTCCAAAGGAGGGGCTGCCTTAGTCCTTTCACATTTTAGTGGCTAATAAAATGTTCTGTTATATGAAACTGAATTTCTTTAAAATATCAGGCTTCTCAATGAAAGGAAGGTTTTGAAGAATCATCCCAATTTAAGGTATTTTTCCTTCCTTAGTCAATGCAGCAAATAGGCCAGTTCTTTCACAACAATTAACACATTTGTTAACAGTGGAAACCAGCATATGTTCATTCTATCCCCTTTGCATCTTCCAACCAAACGTGACCACATGCTCACAAAGGTTAGTTATTCTGGATAATATGTGACAAAGCACCATTTGTTCTTGACTCTTTTTACTTATAATGAAATGACACCAGCTCTTTTGTTTTAGTGAGAAAACTACCAAAATTATGCAATACTATTTCCTTACCATAACCTGGGACTCAGCAAGCAATATAACTAATACTTTGACATCCTCAAGTTAACTAGTCTGTTAATGGGACTGGAGCCTGTGAATATCTTGAAGTTACCTGCATGCATCGTACTTAACTGTATCATGCTACAATGAAACAGTTTTAAAGTCAAACTTTCCCTAAATCCCATTTCTACATGAATTGTCATACACTCAGATGTGACACAAGTGCTATCCAATCAACTTTTACAAACAAAGATATATATTCTCATTGTGCAAGTAGTTTTGTTCATAGATTAATCAGGTATGAACTCAGTACGTGACAGCAGGGAAGCTGTCAGAACCCAAAAGGCAGGACATAAATTCAGGGTGCCACTGAATCAGTTGCAATCAGTGGGGACCTAAGAGTGAGTCTGTGTTAAATAGAAAGACCACTCAGTAAAAGGAATGCAAAATAGACAATTTCATCACAAGCTGGTATCTATTTTGTAGATAACAAGCTCAAGAATGGGGCTTTAGAAATAAGTGGATCCAGCCCCAGAAGAGCTGCATGAAGCATCTTTATGGTTAGCTTAATGTGACAATCAGCAATGGAAGAGAGCAGAGAAAATACCTTAAAGTAAAAGCTACAAGCTGCCACAAAGCTCTAAGTATTTGTTTATTCCTCTGCATCAGTGTCTAAACACAACTGTTTTAGTAAGTTTTTCACTGGAGTAAAATAAATCCATTTTCACTCTTACTTTAAAGGCTGCCTTGACTTAAATGTCATTCATGGCAGCTAAATGGTAGTCATTATATTCTCTAGAGAGGAATCCCAAACAGAGGCATCAGATAATCTTCATGGGGTACCAAATAGCACCAACAAAGCTGAGGATCTTGGACACATGATTTCAGTCCCACATGAAATGAATCGTACTTTTAGGTATTGCTGACATAGAGGATGGGTTTGGAACACTCCTTACTCCATCAGATTATTTTTGGTCTGTGGCAAGAAATTCACGAGATGGCCCTTTACCTCTGGAGACCCCTGAAATTTTTCCCAAAGTCTTTCAATTCCACTGTGAGAGCATTCCATGGTCTCATTCTACACTACTACTGGCATTACACTGAAATAGCCATTGTTTGACACATGCACAGCTTTCTAGACTGTTGTACCACCAGCCTGTGGTAAAAAAAGACAGAAAAAAGGCCTCACCCACCTTATAGACACATTCCCACATTCTCACACTAAAAGCACATTCCCCACATCAATCACATTGGCCAGAAAAGTTCTGTATCACCAGATCCTGCTTCCTTCTCTAAAGTCTAGATT
Organism: Thryothorus ludovicianus; assembly: GCA_013397245.1. Taxonomy (NCBI): domain Eukaryota; kingdom Metazoa; phylum Chordata; class Aves; order Passeriformes; family Certhiidae; genus Thryothorus; species Thryothorus ludovicianus. The sequence continues at coordinate 540,493 of VZTB01010947.1, forward strand.
ATAATCTTCCTCAATGAATCTTAGTTATTTCATCACTAACCTCTTAGTCCAAGTTGTGTCTTTATTTTAGTTTGCTTCCTTGGATTTTAGTTCATTTCATAGTTCTATCCAGTTAGGTTACTTTCCAAGCAAGGAGTGTTCTTTATTCCATATTTAAACCCCCACTGAATCTGAAGGGTGGCTTTTCATGCAGATGCATTAAGTCCTTTAACTTAACTGCTTGGTTTGAAACACCCTTTGCTTAACTTTCACACCACACTAGTCACATTTTCATTTCTCATTTCAGTAAATTTAAATACACAGAGCAAAACACAAATGAGAATTCTCTGTATTCAACTGACTTCTGCAAGCGTTCTGTGCATTTTCCATGTGAGTTGTTCCCTAATCTCTATCAAACTGTACACAGAATAAATAGCAGACTGTAACGTGCCTTTTTTGCACATAATAAAACAGATGAACGGGGAAATGTCTTTGGAAAAATCAAGAATCAAAGATTCAAAAAGCCACTTTAGAATAAAAACATTCAATGAGAATAATATTTATAAAGTTACAAAGAATATTACAGTAAATTAGTCTAATCCCATTATAAAAGGGTCTTAAATTTTCTTGATGTAATTTTTATGTAAACTAGAGGGGTTTTTAGATAAAAGCAAGTCCTAATTTGAAAATATCTAACAACAAATAATCTACTATGACAATTCACAAATTTTTCCTTATATAAGCTTTATTTACTGTTTAAAATATTATTCTTCCTAGTCTGAATTTCACAGGACCAGGTTTGAAGAGATCCCAGGAGGTCTCTAGTCCAACCACAACCTCAAAGCAGAGGCAGACCTCAGACGAGGTTACTGGGGCTTTATTGTTACTCGACTGCCCTCAAAAGAAAAAATCATCTCCTCAGAACATTGTTATATACATTAATAAATGTGCAAATGCCATTAGTGAAATTCAAATTTGACAAAAGAAAATCTCTCCACCTTACCACCCCAAAATTATCACTGCTTTAAAACTGGGTTTTGGATTTACACCAGAGTGAATGTCCTACTCTGTGGATAAGATATTCTGAGTGATTTGGCTTCAGAAAAGCTTTGGTAGAACAAAGAACAAAGCACTAGAGTGGAGAAGACCTACTGTTCTAAACCCAAGGGATCCTGAACCCTTAGCACCTTCCAATAACTGTGTACAGGCACATGCTCTGATCCCTGCAATATTTCCACTGCATTTGTGCCCTTTCCATTTGAGTATTAATTTATAAGTTTTAAATGTCTCTTCAACATTTGTCCCAGACTCACAGATTTAAACAGGCATTTCTTTCTCCTTGCATTCTCTATCCAGCCCAGATAAGCAAAGATTCTTTTCTTCAATCTTCTCCTTTTCTCATGTTACATTTCCTTATCTAGGAGTAAGCTATTTTCTGCTAAGGAACTTGACTGTGAAGACTTCACCACCTGTTTCTCAGGAGTGTCACAAGTTCCTTTTTGATGATAATTTATGACCCAATAAGAAGCTACTTTAATTGTTTACTAGTAGGTTACAAAATCATAAGGTATGAAGTTCTGGTCTCTGTCAAGGGCCTGTATGACAATTTGTAATAACCTGCAGTTTCCCCTGTACCACAGCACCACGGTGAATATCAACCCATTTTGCCTGTAGCCAAGAACTGACCCAGTTGAAGAATAAATTGAAATTTTATTTACTGCAGAATATCTCTTTTCTCACATGAAAGCTCACTAACCGGATAGGTCTACACTGTTAACAGTGAATCATGTGGAGTTAGAACCCTTAAAATTTATTTCAAGTGAGTTCTGCCCATCATTTCCACCAGTTTATTCATTATATTATTTTTATAGCAGATATTATGTGCAGGGAGACCTATAGATCCTGTGGCAGATTCACTTGCCCTCTTAACCAAATGGGTTGTTTGGTTTGAGGCCCCAAAGGAGGTAAAGGCCTGAGCCAAAGGCAGGGCATGAACTCGTGTGGATTCCATCTGTTCTCTGAAAACCCACAACTGAGCAGTGACACAGAGAGCATCAACACACTAATTTGTAAAACACACTAATCCATGCAATCAACACGTAAATGGCACGCAGCTTTTGCAAGAATCATTTATAAAAGGACAAAGAAAGTTTTGGTTACAAGGAGTCTCAAGAACACCTTTCCCATTGTACGCAATTTGTCTGGGAGCCAACACTTTATTCTATGGATCCAACAGCCCCAGGGAGCCCTTTCTGCCCCCTCCCCAGCAGGCAGAGTGGCTGTGGGGCAGTGACCTTCCCTTGAGCTGGGACACCTCTCAGGTCACTCCCCAGGCAGAGACCTTGGACCAAGAGCACATCTTTGCTGAGTGACCAGTGTCACACAGCCCTGCAGTTCAATTTGTGCCTGGGTAGTTTTGAATGATTTTTCAAATGACTGTGCTGCACGGTAAGAGAGTGAACCTTTCCATCAAACTTCTTTAAGTTTCACTTGTAGAACACTGTACTAAGCCCCTCACTTCTGCTAATACTTTCTGACAGTGCTTTAAGTGATCTAAATCACTGTTTCAAAACAAACACACCATCAGCAAGATCCTAAATCAGGATTCACAACAGGACTGTGCCTTCTTATCAGGTTGCTTTTGTGCTTAAGCACAGTCAGGATGTGCTAAAAACTACTCCTCTACTCTACAGTGCTAAATGTGAAAGGAAATATGCTCTTATATTGTACAGCAATAAAAAGTATATTTCAAACCATCTGTGGAGGTAATTTTTTCATTATCCAGAATATCTCTGATGAATTCTACTATCGCATTTTCAGGATCAAAGATATTGTGGAGCTTGGAGGGAATAAGGTGACAAGATACTGCACAAGACAAGGGTCCATGATTTTAAGACAATCAGCAGCTAAGTGCAGATTAACTCTAGTCTGACATCTGGTTTAAATTTCAGTGTTTATTCATACAAAATATGAAATACTGAAAGAAGATCAGAAAGGTTCAAATTGCATTAGTTTTGTAAATCAAGGACAAATCATCTGTTACTTAACCCTATCCAGCTATCTAATACACACCAAACGAAATTGTTTTATGTAATAGCTTCACAAATTAAAGAAGCAATTAGGCATATCAAATCAAATAAAGACTGTTAACATATTTAGTTTTTCATCCTGATATGATAAATGCTGAATTTTGAGTAACATTTCCAATAGTTTTTCCCAACCCAGATGACAATCTGGGTCAAGCAGAACTTCCATGTTCTGTAGTTATTTATAAACAGTGCCCATCTAGAGGAGAAAGGTAATAAAAGGCAACGTCATCAGAACATTCCAACACACAAATGTACTTTCTGCAACCTCATCATTTCCAGTTCATGTGACAATCTGATTACCACATATAGCCCTGCAGATGGGATTACACCATATGCACACACTGACTGCTCATGACCTGAGAAAGATCCGTGTTCTGCTTTGACAAGCCCCATAATTAAAAAATGATTGAAAAATTCAAGGAATTCTACATGGATACATCAGCCAGAATTGTAAAGCCTGGCCCCAAAGTGAGACTCACAGATTTGTTTACATCAATGACATTCTATCAGGCTTTGCTAAGTACATAAAATTCTCAACTCACTATTATATTTTTCCTCTGAGGTCTGCTCTCCTTCAGAAGTCTTTACCTCTTCATCAGAAAACCAAATTTATTTGTTTTTTGGTCAGAAATGTGCACCAGGTTCCAGTAACAAAACATGACACAAAATACTGCTACTGAGAAATATCAAAGCAGCTAAGGACCAACTTTAGCCTAGAGCTTCCCTTTCACCTTTCATAGTGATCAGGTCAGGCAAAATCTAGACAAACTATTTACACACAGAGATGTACCATGAATAAACAGGAAATTCTTAAATTAAAGTGGCATTGGAGGATGAAATCATAAAAACACAACAATCTTGAATACTGTAATAGAAAAGCCTGTTAACTCAAAGTATGACCAAACTATGAAATTTCTTCTACCAGGTAGAAACAAAGAAGCAAAGAGAGCTGCAGGCTGGCTGTTCAGTCCCACACTTAAAATAATCTGTGATAAGAAAAATGAAGACAAGATATAAAAAACAGAAGATCCTCCAAGCTAAAAAAAAATAAATTAATACACATTGGTTATGAGATTAATAGAAGGTTTTGAAGCAGTCAAAAAGAGACAGACATTTTGGAATGTTATTGTTATTCACACAGATAAAACAAGGAAAAAAAACTAATTTGTAATAGCTTTTATAAAGTATTAAGGAGATGATGTAAATTAACTAGGAAATTCTGAGTTCTGATCTAAAAAGGCTAAAATACTTGCAGTAGAAACTGAAACTACTGCATGCAAGGGATTCAGCAAAAGTGAAAGTACTGTGCTAGCAAACTGCAATTTGCTACAATCAGTAATTCTTTCTAGCCATGATTAAGTACAGTGAACTAGATTAAGGGGGAAATAGCTCTAAAATTAATTGCTCTTAAATCTTAGGCGCCTGCATTTTTACCAACTTTTAAAATAAACGTAAACTTTAAGTCAAATGTCTTTTGGCACATCTTTTAGTTTCAAGTAAGTGAATTTGTGTTAAGAAGTACTGCTGATATCCACAGAATCTTTTTGCCTATCCAGAGCCTGGCGTGCTGCTACTGCTTTCCCTGCTAAACCAACAGGATCAAAGAAATTTCAGTCTTCAAAGTAGCCTTGAACTTTAAAAGTACCATGTAAAGCTTTGCCTTTCTCTAGGCACTCAGCTCATGCTGGTCTCTCTATAAAATAAGTTTTGTTCACTTTCTGGGGGTTTGGAATACAGTAGTAATGTGGTTTTTTTTTTCAATTGTAATTTATACTTGCTTTGATTTTTCCAAGTGTCTGTGTGTATCACTATTCTCTAGTGATAAACTTGGTCAAAACATTTTTACCACATTTGATTTCAGAGAACACCTTAGAAAAATACTACACTAACAGAAAGCAAGTGTATACATATTAAGGTGTGATACTTGTGATAAAACAACTGGGTCAGTTTTCAATAAATTCCACTGTGCAGCATTAAGAATAAAAAAGGCAGATAGGTAAGGGAGTTCCACTGAAAAAAAGAACTAGACTAAAAATTCAGATCCAAATTATTGTCAAACTTTTAACTGAGTTTATATGAAATTTAAAAGGTTCAAATCCCAGATTTACATATTTATCAGTCCCTAATTTTAAAATCCTCTCTCAGGTACACTTAAAATTTCTGCTGCCTCCAGCTGAGTGCATAAGATCTACTGTCATTTTGAGCCAAAGGCCATAATTAAATGAAAGAATAATGTCAGGATATGGTTTCACTGTCATTGTTCATTGCAAGACAAATACTCTTATCCTGGTTTAACTCATCAGTCCTTTCATTTGAATATGCTGTGCATGTGAGATCCTGCAGCACAGGTTTCTCCACGGTCTGAATGCTGCAGAATAAATGCTTGTTGGTGCTTCTGATTGCATCTCTTAAATCTGTGCTTTTAAAAATATATTTAACATACTAACAATATATATATATACACTGATTTATGACTATTTAATACTGCAGACTGATGCTATCTGAAAGAATGACAAAGAGTAAGTCTGTGCTTGTTTCTCCACTGCAGCTCTTATCAAAAGTCTGTGACAAGATCTGCAAGGTACCTATAAGCTGAGAAAGACCTTCACAAGGATAATAATTTCTTTTCTGACTCCACCTTTTTCTTGTGCCCCATCAAGTTAGATAGTCTTGTAAGAAATAGCTGTTCATTTAAGAAGAGCTGACCTTACCAGACTTGCTAAAATTTTATGCTGGAGATTAGGCAGTCAATGTCAACCAGAATACTGAGATACAACAGCACAGCTATTGCTGAGTCACAGCATAATAATACGATTAAACAGGGTGGATTTCTTTGCCAATGGCAGAGGAAAAAACATCTGTTCTCTAATGTGCATGGATGAGAAAATCTGCAGAACAGAAAATCCTTTCTACAGTCTTAGTGCAAGAGTCTACCTTGACCCCAGTTGATACTCTTGAGGACTTTACATTTGCTTGGTAAACTGAAGAGTTTTGATATGTTCCTAACAAAAAAACAAAAAAAGAAAAGGAGGAAAAGAACCAAAAAGCAAGCTGGCAGGCATTTGAATTCTTCTTTTAGGGTTTTTCTCTGCTGCTCTGTATGTACCTCTCATACACACTGCAGCAAGGCCCCAGCAGGACTGGACTCTAGTGCTGGTGTGCATGTTAATAGAACAGCATTGTTCAAGAGCAATTATCTTGGTCCAGCAGCCAGCATTCTACAGGGTTCAAAGGGACAAGGGTAATACCAGGGGAATAACAAAACAGGAAGGTGACTACATGGATATGCCTGTGCATGTCAGAAACTTTATGTTTCCACTTGTAAATAGGTTCATCATGTTACTTCAAAGCAGGAACTCAGGACAGTCAAATCTTGAGTACTCAATTCTCCTTTTTAATGGTAGTAAAGAAGTCAGACATGACAATTTGGTGATGTGGATAGCTAATTTGCCTGGAGCACTTTATGAATATTAATCCTAACACGTACAGAGGCACTGTACAATAGAATAACAAAGATTAGAGAGATCGCATGTTCAAAACCAAATCCAGAGACAAAAGGACTGGGTCATTGAGGTGGAACTTTATTTCTGTTACAAACACTGACTGGATGGACTGTGAGCACTTGTGTACCCCATGGCAAAGCAACACTGTTTGGCTCCATGGCAAAGCAACACTGTTTGGCTCCAATCTCTAACTGAAGTAATCAGACTCCTTAGTGTAGGCATCATCTGAGACGTTAGCAATAGGCCCCACAGAGCATGTGATTAAAAAAAACCTATGTACTTTCACTTTCTTTGCCTCTTACTTTTTCTTCAGTCCACTGTGAATTGTTTTTAAAACTCTAGTATTCATCAAGAAAGATCGACAAATGACTCCTCTGGAATTTCAGCTATGGGGGGCTTTTCTACTAACTATTGCACCAGAGGAAAGGTACAAATGTTAACTTCTACAATAAGTTTTTAATTTGAGTCATTATAAAGTAATGAATGCTTGGAAGCTCACTCACACAAGCGTGTTCTCTTGTGGCTGTGCTGGGCACTCAGCCGGGCTGTTTCTGCAGGGGGGTCCCAGCCAAGTCCCTGCACCTTGAGGCACATGGCTTTCAGAATGTCCTGCTGCCACCTACTTGTCATCCAGCCCAGCACAGTGTGGCCAAGTACCTGCTGCAAATTCTCCTTCTTTGGCATTGTTCAATACAGAAATCAATGAGTGCCAGTTGGTGCACAAGCTACTTCACTTGATTTTTAAGTACTCCTTCAAAGTCTGGTGCTAGTGTTGGATGTATTTGCAAAACAACCCCATATCCAGCACTTGGGAAGTTCTGTTGCTATCTGTGGCCATTTTTACATCTGTGACATGCACTGAATGTGCCAGGGTCGTGGGTGTCCTAGCTGAGAGTATCTGCAAACCCATCCCAGCTCCAAGATGGGCCTGTTCAGCATCCAGAGGAGACTGAGAGGGAACCTCATCCATGTGCAACAGGCAACTGCCCCCTCACTTCATCTTGTAGGGGGGAAAAAACCCCAACCAAACAGAAATCTAAAGGTCAACACCTCTCTATTGCAAGAGCATAAATATAGCATTAATTAATGGTGTCTCCAGACCGAGGGTGAGATAGGAAGATATTTCAAGAGTCAACTCTGACCTTAATTATGCCCTACATTTCTGTAGGAATGCATCTCCATTGGCTGGGGGGCAATACCCTCTCTGCTTTTCTAGAAAACTCAAAAGGGGAAGAAATAAAAATGGCAACTAGAACCCAAGCAGATAAAGGAAAAAAGGCTGTAACTGATTCAGCATTAGTACAGAGATAAATAATATGCACCAAGTCCTCAGGCAGAACTGAAAGGCAAATTCAAAGATCCAGAGCTCAGGAAGCGGCAAGGCTGGACACAGCAATCAAGAGCTTGATAACTGGAAGGTTTATCCCCTCCCTGTAGCACAACACAGGCCTGCGAGAGCATCCCCCCAAACACCTGTACAGATCCACAATATTGATAATCAGCCACTGCTGCCAGGAATGCCTCATTCTGCCATTTAATTTGAGATGCATTTGTCAATAGACTAGCTCAGAAAGAGAAGGTTAATATTCAGTGTTTGACACCAGCTGGAAGGAAGGGAAGCTTATAGAAAGTAGGTGCCCCCTGTTAAATGCAGAAAATACAGATGATGTAAGTGCACTTCTTGAATTGCCATCACTTCTCCCTCCCTCTTCCATCCTAACACCACCACCTCTGTACACTAATTCATTAGTCACAGCTTCTTACAGTCAATCAGTGTAAGCAGTCTGAATCTCTCAGTGAATGAAAAACACACCCACACATTCCCCTGACACAAATGTGGTGGTTAGGAAGAACACGTGTACAGGTTCACTGTTCTGTTAATCACAACTCCATTACCAGCAACATTAACACAGGTGAGGGTTCACTCATTACAGCAGCACCTTTCTTCCCTCAAGAAGGTCACCTGTACCACCTATCATAGATTGTATTAGTTTGTAACATCAAAAGAGATTGATTATTTGGTTAAAAACCAGAAGTTGAAAGGAAAACATTCTTTTCCAAACCTAGAAAGTGGTGCTTTGCCAGGTTTCTAAACTTGCCAAGATTTTTAATTGCATTAGATTAATCATTTTGTATTAGAGATAAGAAGCAGGTAAAGGTATTTATATGCAAACTCCAGTAGAAATACCAACGTGCATAAAATAGCACAGAAATAGATATTTCTTTACCTGTACGAGCTAAACTTGCTCAACTTTAGTATATCCAAAACATTTTCCATCTTAAATACATCTTTGCTTGTAGAAGGCTGTCAGTATTAAAGCAGAGACTGAATAATGTCATCTGGCATAAAAAGCCAAATTATGTCAAACAGCCCCTCATAAAAACTATTGTCCCAAGTAGCTAGCAAAATTAAATACTTTAGAAATAAAAAAGCAGAAGACACTTGTGTTTACAGCCAAAACTTGAAGAAGTGATGAGGAAAGGAGAGATAACAGGAGGGTATTCCATTACAGAAAACTTAGCTCAGGCTTTCATGAGAAAGAAATCAGAAAACTCCAGATAGAAGCATTATAAAAGGCTAAATTTGGAGATGCTCTGACACAATTGCATACCAGCTTTTCCCTTGTCTATAGGAATAGTGGCATCAATATTTTTCCTATTTCTATAGGCGTAGCTGGTTTTGTCTAATATTCTTGTATTTTCAGTGCTGCCCCAGCACGTTCAGCACTGCAGCGTGGGGATCCTGGTTCTGTCTGGTAATCAGGAATTTACAGCCCATTTTGGTGCTTCTTAAGGATTTCTCCAAGTTCACCACCCAACTGTAAAAGACTAAAGGTTATTGCTTAGTGTCTCTCAAGCTTTTTGCAATGCATTTCCATTTCAGCTCTGATGAATAATCTAGATAGAGTAAAATATGCCACTTCATTGTTCACTTTGTGAGCACGTATTCAGGAAACCAGCAATTCAGCACAGACTTTACATGGCTTCAGAAGTTTATCCTCCCTCAAAAACCAACATTTTCTACTTATTCTACTTTTTACTGGATACGGATCCCTCTTTCCCTCGTGTAGATTTTCTTACTGCTAAGAAATACTAGCTGGCACACAGCAGTAACATCTCAGCAGCTGAAACAGAATTGATAAAATTCTTTTTCAGAATGACTCTAAGAAGGGTTTTACAATCATAAGAAGCCAACACAAGTGTCATGTCATCAAAAAGAACAAATAATTATAGACTACTGGCCAGGAGAAAGGAATGCACTGCAAATGGTGCAACTAGAAAGACTGTAATGAACAAAAGATTATGGTGACCTGCTTCATGAAGCCCTCACACACTCTAACTCCCCTCTTGCCTCATTGTTACAAAAAGTTATACTTTTGGAGTAGAGGTAATGGAAATAAAGCAGGTTGGTTTGCAATACAAGAAAGCTGAGCAGAGTCTCCCTGCATGGTTTTGTGTGACGTCAGCCATGGCAATTTTTTCTTTTGTCACAAGTTAGTGTAAAACAAAATAATATGAACTTCCCTGGTTTAAAAAAAAAAAACAAAAGCACAAACAAAAAATCCAGAATATTAAGAATAAAATTAGGCATTTGGACAGAAGGCAAAGAAATCTAAGGTTCTGCACCACATCTAGACAGTAACCTACACCCACCCTCCCTGCAAGTACTGTGCATCTACAGCATCAACAAACGCTCAGAATGCAACTATGAAAATTTCTGTTACCCTATTAGAGTATATTAAATTATTGTAAGAAATGAGAAAAATGTTCTTTTCAGCATTTGTCAAGCACTTGTTCATCACCTTATCACAACAGCAGTAATTACAGGTATGGAATGGTGTATTCAAAGAAAAGTAGCATGGAGAACACTAAGAAAGCAATCTTCAATAAATACAGTTGTTAAATATTATAGCTACGCTCAGACCAGCTGCAAAAAGTTCAGCTGGCAAAGCAGACACTTCTTTATTAGTAATGAGACAGTGCAATTCTTTACTGCATGTTGGCTTCAAAGAAAATATCTAGTTTGTTTTTAATTAGTCTCAAAAGGAGGTTTCCATTGAATAGCAGATTCTCAAATGACAAGAGAAAACAGAAGACTCAGCACAAGCGAAGTGAACTGGAACCAGAGGGAGAGAAGCTGAGTGTCTCCTGGACAGGACTGCCAATACCCCAGCAATTCAATGTCACTTAGAGCAGAAGCATGCAGCAAGTGTCCCATTAAATTAAGGCAACTGCCACCTCTGAAGAAGTTGCTGACGTAAGGTTTGAGCACAAAAGAAGTTTTAGCAATTGCTGTAGGGGGTTCTGTTTATTTTCTTTTAAAAGACAAATTAGATTCCATTCCACAATGTGTAAAGTTAAAAAATATCACAATCCATTGAGGAAACAATGGGACCCCATCCTTCCAATAGCAGCAGCTCCTTGGGTTTGGTTTTTTGAGGAAAGGAGTGGGTGAATGGTAACTATAGAACCATTAATCATGCCTTAATGATAAAGATTTTAGCACATTATAAGCAAAAAAATGATCTGGGAAAATAAGTTTCAAAGGTGTTGAAAAGCATATCCTAAGACTTACTAAGACTTCCTTTTATAGCAGTGAGTGTTTTAGACTGATTCCAAATTCTAAAACAGAAATTGGTACTAATGCTGACTAATAACAACCAAAAAATAGTTTAGCACTAGGTTATTCTGTCAAATTTGAATGAGCATAGGAACTTTCACACATAGAACAGGTTAGAGACCAGGAAAAAGAACTTCTATCAAAAACTTAAACTAGAGCAATAAATGCACGAGGACAGGACAGAACATAAATGCATATGACTGGATTTTTCAGAGCTTTTTGCCCTGCTAATAAGAACAGCAGAACTGTCATATTTACCTCCAGAGAGAAAAGAAATTAATGACTCCAAATCAAACAAGCAGCTATCAGAGAAGCATTATTTGACACTGTCTGCAGGGCTCCTCGCAGCAATCAGTGAAGCTCGGCTTTCCTATCATCATCTTCATACATTTAACCCTTTTTTGACAACTTCAAGGTGATAATGCTGTTAATTTACTTGTCTTAAAAAATAATACAATCTTACTTTTTCCTCTAAAATTCCATAAGAAAGCAGCTGTGGAGTGAAAAGTTGGAAAAGATCTAAAGAAACTACTCACAGTGTACAAATGCACGATGCCAGGAATCGGTATCAGGAGCTCAGAGAGGAAATTACAAATGCATCCCTAAACCAGACAGTTGCCACTAATAATAGTCAAGACAAAAAACGTAACATCCTTTGTACACATGATTAGACACCTTGCCATACAACAACAGAAACCAGTTAGATTCACCAACAGAGTATTTGAGAAAAAAAATTGGTTTTAGTCATTAACTACTGAAAAAAAGAGCACCAGTTCTTTTCCCTGTTTTGTTCTTTAGATGGGTTTTATTTTGAAATAAAACCATTATTTCAACTGGTTTGAACATCCTTTCTTTGTTTCTAACAATCAAGAAAGAGGGAACACTGTAATCCAACAATGCTTGTATACAGAAATCCATTATTAGCAAGCTATGTACATTTCTTCTTCACCCATTTCCCTTTACTTTCCAATAGCACAAAGGCCATTGCTGAATACTCCATTAAGTGATTCTGGACAGTTTGCTGGATTTAGTTGATATCTGATTTAGTTTATCATCAACTGGGTTTGAGTTTTGACAGTGTCTATCATAACAAAGAAAGTTAATGGCAGTTGCTTGTTTCAGACACTATTCCTGTGTAGAAAAACCCTCAGCACAGGGACACTGCAAGGGCCATGGCAGCAGACAAAGATGTGCAGCATGCAGAAATTTTCTAAACCAGCACAAACCTCAACATGTGCAAATGCATATTTGCTTTGCCAGTATTCAAACTTGTAAACTCAGAAACTCATCCCCTAATGAGCACTCGTGAGTTACAAAAAACTCACTTGATCCAGGGGGTGTTTAATCTCCTCAGATTAATAAATTATGAATAGCCAGGCTATTTCAAAAAGAGGTACACCTTTATACCACCTAAACGTTTAAAAGCCTCTGTTTTCATAAGTAACTTCTATTCCAGTTTTAAAAACCCATATCCTATTTCCTTTTTTATTCATTGAACAACTCAGTTAAATTGATGCGTGCTGTGGTATGTAGGTCACTTGATTTTACTTTGAAGTACTTAATAAACACAGCAGCAAGCTGGAACTCTTATAAATGTTCTCCCTCATCTTGGTGGTATTATAGCCCATTTGAGGGGCTTAGCAATCAGTGCACTTGTAACATTTAAACCAGAACAGAAAGAAGTCTGATTTAGACGGATAAAATATTCATATTGGGTCCTACCTTATAAGTCCCCAGAAGTTAAAAGCAGTGTGTTTGCCAAGACAGGATAGCAGCTGTATCCACCTGTGAAATATTAAGATACAAGTGATACAATTTGAAATTACATTACCAATCAGATTTACTGTTCTAATTGCCTTACTAGGGAAAAAAAGCCTATACTTTACACAGCCTAGTTCAAAATTACACATTTAAAACATCGCTGAAAAATCATTTATTTGCCTACTGATTGTATTATTTCTGTTTCAAATCCCAATTATTCTAGTACATTATTACTGGAAATAGCATACTACTACTAGAAGCAATAATAGCACTTCGCAATTATTTCACATGAAACACTGCAACTTTCAAACAACTAATATATTATTTATTATTATGGAATAATTTGTTTCCCATACACACTAAGCCTAAAGGGTCCAAGAAGTTTTTGCAAAAAAGCTAGAGACATTTTTAATTTCTAAACAGTAGCAGTATGACAGCAATCAGAATGCAAAAGTCATTACATATTTTCCCCACGTTTCTTATTAACAGTAACCTCTGAATTTCAAAAACCACAAATCCTTAAATTTTAGCTCTAATAAAAACAGACACCAGTGTAAACAGGCTCTATTGATAAAGAGGTTTAATTTTACTCCTTAAAACTGAAAAAAGTCTACTGCTGAACCACTGAGAAGTTGGCCCATTAGACTTGCTAACATATGCTGAACAAAAGCAAAACAGAATAATTAAAACCACACGATCAAATTAAGCAAAATGAAAGCCACTAGTTATGGTCTGGTTTGCTAAATGAAAGATTAAAACTTTTCTGTCAGGTGCACACTACCACTAGTTTTCTTTCTTTTGTTTCAAATTTGGCCTCTCAAAGCCTCTGCATTTTGTGATTCACTGCTCTCCAGAAAACTACAAGAACCTATGAATTTTTTCTAACTTTTTTCCTTACTAATGAATTTATAAAGTAGAAAAGTTTTTTGCCTGAACACATAAAACAGCTAGAAGGAAATAGCTAAAAGAGCAATAACTAGGGAGCCTTCTTTTGTCTGTCTTACTCTGTTGTAAAGAAATGCTCTTACCCGCTAAATTTCTGTCCTTCTACAAGATCTTATTCTAATGATCTACAAAGTATTTCACACAAAATAAATGCTTTCCTACCTAGATCTTTTGGTATCAATTAAAGCAATTGCTGACCCAATTGCAGTTCGAGCCTAATTAGTTTTCATTCATTCCCTCTCTGTGTTGATCTGGTTTTTGGTGGCGGGGGATGCCCCAGAAGGGGCTCCTGAGCAGCTGCTGGAGCAGCCCAGCCCCGCACCGTGAGCAGAGTGTGGCTGCTGCCATCCACGTCCAAGCACAGGTCACAGCCTGAAGCAGGAAAGGAGAGGCGCTTTTGGCAGTTCTGCTCTAACTCAGGAGTTTGCAGTTGCACTCATGAAACCTTTTCCCTCGATTTAGGAACTCCATGGAAGTTCAGCTTAACCTTTGCACCAGGCCTGTGGGTGTAACTTTTCCTGCCTTGTTTCTGATTTAGCACAGCATCAGAGGGAGAACATGGCAGCAAAGACTGGGAATTAACAGCCTCTGAAATGTCATGTTTCCATCTGATAAGAAAAGCAACTAGCAGCTGAAGATGACTTTAATTGCAATCTCATGTAGTAGCCAAGATGATAATCTCTTATATTCACCATTTAACACTGCAGTGCAAGTTTGGCACAGAGGTCCACAGTAAAGTTTATTTAAAATAAATGACTGAACATCTTAGAGTCAGGAAGACAAAGAAGGAGAATTTTTAGAAAGTATCCATCCTGGATTAATTTTATAATGCAAAAGTAGCAACATTTTCTTCACTCTTTAAATGCAGAGACTCCTAAAATGTTCATAAGAGGAATTTACAGCATGGAACCCAATACAGAATTCAAAACTACACTTGTGCCTTACTTTGTCATAAAGTTATGAAAAAGAGACAGACTGAATAACTCAGGATGAAAACAGGGGTCACCTGAGACCTCGATCTCCCTGATGCAATCACATCATCATAGAAATATTTTTTTAAATTTATAGACAATTCCTGTGTACATTATTGCAGCAGAGCTCTCATTAGGGGTAGGAATGAGCCAAGACACAAACTCTCATTTAACAGCACTAAAAGGGCCCCAGTTTATTCTCCTTTGCAGCTCTGCCAGGCTGACCCTGCCTGCAGCGAGCTCCTGCTGCAGGGCCCAGCTGCAGCTCTGCTGCTGGTTATTCCCTGCTGGGCTGGGACTGCAAGGATCAGTTTGCAGTCTCTGAGCACAGGCTCTGACCGAGCTGCGCTCTGACTGCAGCTCCAACTGCAGCACACCCACACTGACCTCAGAGCTCATCTGGGACAGCAGCAACTCTCTGCCTTGTCTCCTCCTTCTTTGTGTCCCTCGGGATCGTTCCTTCTTCCTCAGGGCTCCTCCACCTCCTCCAGCTCCTCTTCCTCCAAAGGCTCCCCTGAGCACCCGAGCCCCTCTTTGATCACACTCATCTTTATCAGTCCCAGCTGTGGCCCGTTAAGGGCAAGGCTGTTCCTGCTCTTTGGTAATTGGTACAGCTGAGACTTGTCAGGGGTGAGGGCACCTGGAATCCCTTCTTCTACACCTACATATGCCTCAGGTGTCCCTGTGTAGGTGCCACAGGGAATGGAGTGAAGTTGAACCTGGGAAAAAGGGTGGGGAAAAGTGTTTTAGCTTTTCTCTTTGTGTTTTGCCATCCAAGTCTACTATAAACTAAATTAACTTTTCCCAAATCCAGCCTAGTTCCCTGTGATGGCAGTATGTAAGTGATCCCTGGATCTTTGTTTCCACTCACAGCTTTTTCACCTTCCTTTCTTCCCCCATCACATTGAGAAGGGGCAGTAAGGAGTGTCTGGCTGAGCAGCTGGGTGGGTCACTCCATCATTTACTGGCACCCAATGCTGGACCCCACCCACAACTCTGCTGTAAACGGTTTTATGCTCTACAGCTGAGCTAGCTGGCCATCCTCAGGATGGTATGGCCAAGCTTAACCCACAGTAAAAACAGGCTCTGCTGAACCTGTTGTTTTACCAAATCATCCATCTTTTCAAATGAGAGTCCTTTTAGCTGAGTTCTTGGCTCTGATAAAGAGTTTTACTGGAGATGTGCAATACTGTATAAATATCTAAACTTGAACAGTGAGAAGAAAAGCACAAACAAGGATCTTCAGTAATTGCATGTCTTTATTAAAGGTAGAGGACAACAACTGATTTATCAAAAAAGTTTAATATATGTGGCATCACATAAAGAAAACCTCTGAGTACCACTGTACATAGTGGTGTTAGTCTAAACGGGTATGATAACACAACATACATTTTACACAAAAATCTTGAGCAAAAGTTTTGGCAAAATTTTAACATTTTTGGCAAACAACTTGTAGAAGTAATTTTGCAAAAGAAAAACTGGATATTACTAGCACTGTGATCACACTAATACAGCACATTGCAAGTAATATAAGCTTGCTTCTTTTGTGCTTGGCCTAGGTACAAAGTTAAATAAAAGTAAAAGTTTCAGTTAAATGTGCACAAATAAAAATGCTCCAAGTGCTGTTCTCTGATTTGGTGCAGGCCTGCTTTGCAAAGCTGTATGGTTTTCAGCATTCAGACGGAGATTGTGTCCTGCCAAGCTGCTCTCATTAGGACTTCTGTATATCCACAGAAATCTCCTGCTTTTGGAGCTGGTTGAGGCTGCAAAGGTTTTCATGTAGGAAAATGTTTAGAGGTCAAAGCCAAGAAGTCCACTGCATTTTCTTTGTAAGCTCTGAAGTCATCACAATTGCTCTGTTCAAACACACCTTCTGTACTCATCTCTGTCAGTCCCATCATGTTCTCACACTTCTGGCACAAAAATCTTTCCGATAATGAAGAGTACTGCAACCAAGATATCACATACATATGCTGCATCTGCAAAATACCAAAATTCAGATTAATTATTTGCCTCTTTTTCCTCCCAGATGTTGGCATTTTTTTGGGTAAAAAGTCCTGGACTTGTTAATGAAGTTTGTTTTTAGTTTACACTACATCTTAAAATTTGTACAGCAGCTCTAACCAGGGTAGATTAAAGGCAAAACACTTAGCAGTCAGCTGTAGCCATGACACTGAGTAAAGAATACTCATAGCAATTTTTTGTCATTTTCTTGGTAATGGCAGTATTTAAATGTGGTTACTCAATAATCAGTGTGTTGTATATGTGGTTCCATTATGGGCAATGATCTGGAAAAGCAGCATTCGGGACGGGGTTTTCCTGACAAGAATCTTTCGTTGCAAAATAGGCAATTAATCTCCAAATAGACCATGCAAAAACAGGTGTTCAATGCCACACAGATTGGTGGCATTGGTATGGAAACATCTTGTTTCCTAGAGTGTTGGCACCAGTATGGAGAAAAGAGAATGTTTCTGCAGTTCTCCATCCAAAGCAGACCGACACCTTTATAAATAACTTTTGATTCTCGAGACAACTCCATCTACATCTTTATGTATCATGAAAATTCTAACATTAGAATCTGTTCATCTGAATGGAAAATGCAGCCTAAAATTAGTTACAAACCATCTGCATCTGTGAGCTGTCATATGCAACTTCAAAATCTATATTCCTACTTTTTGTGCCTGAAATAGAATAAAATAAAGGAACAACATCTTTATATATGAAATCTGTGGTTCAAGAAGTTAACATGCTGCTTAAGCTATTTTCTGCTGTCTAGAAACCATTATCTCCGGGTAGTTCTGTTCTCCACCTAATCACTCATTCTCACATATTTGAAGGAAAAACAAACCAATGCTAATATGAGGGGAAAAAAAAAAACCTTGTTTTGGGCTGAAGAATTAGGTTATCACAAAGATAAATGCATAACTACTGCTTTCACAGCTGGTATGTGAATTGACGTAATTTCTTTAGATGAATTTTGCAATGGTCATAGTCTGCTGGCTCAACAGCTGATTTGTGTTTTCGTGGTGACACAGATAAGGCCTTGTCCAGTTCGTGGGAGAAGCTGCCAGAGGAGGAACAAGATGGACAAGCCCTGAATGTGAACCCAAACACAAACCACTGAGGTGTGTGCTGTTGCAGGGCTGAACTGGATGGTGATGGCTGCAACTGCTCTGAAAGCACCTTCTGAGGAAACCTCCTGGGCAGACACAGACTCTGAACCCTCACTCACACAGCACAGATGGGTCAGCACAGACAGACAGACAGACAGACAGACAGACAGACAGACAGGGTCTCCTGTGTGGTTCCAGTGAGGTTTACTGCACACTCACACCAAAGGGGTCCAGGGACAAAGGATGGGGTCCAGTGCAGGGTCTCAGGTTGAGTACAGGGTCAGGGGCCAATGCTCTGTGGGCACAGGGGTGGTCCAAGGGCAGGGATCGACAGAAACTGGGACAGTTCTGCCTGGCACAGCAGGGCACCGTGGGGAAAGCCTTTTGTCTCACCCTAAGTCACGAGGAATCCACAAAGCCCACGGCAGATTTTTCCAGGGCATAGGCTTAAGCGCCTTCACAGTGAAGAGTGAAGGAAGCTTTTTGTGTATTTAGGCATTTTAAGGAATGCCTTTGTTGATGGCAGAGCCTTGAATTGATGACCATTGTATTCCATTGCCAAGCCAGCTTCTCAGATGGTAAAAGAAAAAACTGACAGAGCACTATCTGAGTTGGTAAAGCTTTGCAACATGGAGAGAGCTTCCTGCCTTCTAGCAAGAAAATTATGTTCCTTTCCTTTATAATTACTTTCAGTTATGTTAGTTATGTTAAACATTTGCTGCTTTCATTTCTTTTCAGAAAAAGAAGTGCAGGTGTTGGCTCCTTTTAGGATAGTAAACTTGAGAATTTAAATTATATAATGCTCTACATATTTTGTAACCTAAGGGTGATTTGCTCTGTCAAAAGGGGTCATCAGAAGCCAACAGAGTGGGTGCAAGGTCTGATGGCCTTTTGTAAATTTCAAAATGTTTTTAAAACTTATTTTTTAAAGGCTAAAATTTTTCTTCTGCTTTTCCTTTTAAAAAAATGAAATAAGCCAAAACACCAGTCTGATAGAAATGTTGCCAAGCTCACAGCATTAGAGAACACACTGTCCAAGCTTTGATGTCTAGTCAAACACTAATGTACTTAAACACAAAGAAGAAACAATTTATTTTGAGAATTACCTCTCCTCTAGGGATATGTGCAAATTACACTGAGTCAAATAAGGAATATAAATCTTGGAGGCTGCTCTTGTGATAAAAAGAACTAGCTGTAG
The DNA here is from genome assembly GCA_013397245.1 of Thryothorus ludovicianus. Classification (NCBI taxonomy): domain Eukaryota; kingdom Metazoa; phylum Chordata; class Aves; order Passeriformes; family Certhiidae; genus Thryothorus; species Thryothorus ludovicianus. Next base: position 559,673 of record VZTB01010947.1, read on the forward strand.
TTCTTCATATGTTTGATGCTAGCTGGTGGCTTTTAAAAATACATATTCATTAGCAGCCCTGCTTTCTAAAATCACTTTATGATCTGGTCACTATTTAACACAAGAGCAGCTGGATACAAGTTAAATTTCTGCCTGTCCTTTGAATGATGGATGTTGAAACAGATTTGCACAGTACAGTGACTGTGTTCACACAAACTCCCGATTAGTTCAGGACTTCTGTCTGAGTGATTTCCAATGCAGTCTGTTCCAGGCCAAGGAGCTGAAGGACAGAAACAAATGTCTCTTATATTTCAGGTGATTAATGTTGTTTTCCAAAGTATTTGTCACCTGCACTGATATCCTTATGCTCAACTTGTAGGCAGAATTTTTCTACAGTGCATTTGGAAGGGAGTTCAACAAATAAAGCTTTTTTTCAATATTAGGCTTCAAAACACCAGGGTATATGTATAAGGTACCCTTTCCCAGCCAAAATTACATTTTTCACTCTAAAGAGATCAACAAGCTTCCCTTCCATGAATAACAATAGTTTTTTATTTACTAAATTTAATTAAAATTCTGCGCTTAATGTTTAAGGGTTAATATATTTAAAGACTCTAACATGGAAATTTTTATAATAACCTAAAGAAAACTCATCAATCTAAAATTTTATTTCCCAAAAACTTGTGATTAAAAATGGCTTGTGTCTCCAAAAGAATTTAATGGTACAGAATAAAGTAGCCTCAATCAGAATAAAATATTCCTCAATCTCACAAGAAATCTCAACACTGTTCCAACAGGCATTGACAACAGATCATTTTGAAAGAACAACCAAACCTACTACTAGCATAAAAATTAAGAATGTAATTAAAAGAAATTACAAGCAAAAGAGAAAGAATATTTTTATATATACATTAGATAGATATAGATATAGATATAGATATAGATATATAGATATAGATATAGATATAGATATAGATGATATAGATATAGATATAGATATAGATATAGATGTAGATATAGATATAGATATAGATATAGATATAGATATAGATATAGATATAGATATAGATAGATAGATATATGAACTACATTGACCTCCATGAAAATCAGTATGGAAAGTGCCCACTGTTTATTTCTGCAATAAATATTGTTCATTTATCATCTTGGATTCTGGATATTAAGCCCCCTCACTTTCAATTAACTCATGTACAAGTTTCTCTAACTGCCTCATCTTACAAATTGGAGAATATTTGTATGCATCAGAAACACCCCATAAATCAGCCACATCATTATCCTCTCAAGAGGTCAGACATTGTCCAGGGAATATCCTGGAACAAAGAGCTCCTGGCAGATTGATAAGCAGGAAGCATCTACCATGAGCATCCAGAGATTCAGGGCTAGGACTGAGACTTTGTCTTTATAAGGTAAATTCCAAGTCTCTGAAGCCTGACTGTGCACTTTCAAGAACCACACCTGCTCCAGTGACCAAACTTTCAAGTAACTTCAATGAAAAGAGCATCAATCTCTAAATATTCATGGAGTTACAACTGTTTGAGTATTACAATTGTAGTACAATTGGATGAGGATTACAGAGCTCAGTGTGGAAGGTGTGAAGCTGACTTACACAATCTGACTGTGGTGAGATAGAGCAGCTGGCATCATCCCTCTAAAGGAAAATTATCGGGTGGTGGCCTCAGTCTGGAGCTCTGGGGGGCATTCTAGGCAGGACTTAGAGAAAGGAAAGTCACTTTGCACTGCTCACACAAATGGATTGCAGCTATGGCCCCAGGAGCGAGCCTGCCCCTGCTATAACCAGCATCAGGTGCAGAGTCCAGCAGTGGAGACTGCACAGCTGACCTTGCTGAAAATGTACACAGCTCCAAGGATATTCTCACACTGCAGGAATCCCCTTTGGTGAGTGTCCTTCTGGCACCTGCTTATTATTGTGCCAAGGTCCAATGTGCTACTTGTTACAAAAATACACAGAATTTTGTCATGAGTGCCATGCCTATGCTTACTTCTGGAAAATAAAAATAAAATTTCCTGGGCTACCTTTGCAAATGTTGCTTCCCTATTCACTAAAACTAAGATAATTTAAGTACACATCTGTTTTCTTTTATTCAAAATGTAAAATGAAGCATAACAGGAATTAACCTGGATATAAAATGTGGAAAAAAGTGAATCATGCACTTGACTTTTTTAGGGCTAGAAAATGTCTTTTTCCATAAAGTTATGCAGATACTTAGAGGCATGTAATAGTGGACTTGCTCTAGTACAAATAAAATCTCTCCATTAGTTCTGCTGTTTTATGCAACCATTTGATCTGCTCCAGTGGCTGTAATGGTCTGATGGGAGAAGGCTCAGAAGTGCCTCAACAATCCCTTTATTTTGCCAAGTCACTCTGCAGCTCTCCCTTGTACCACTCCATTCAAACATGCTCCGTGCTACCTGGTGAGAATCAGAACAATTCCAGACCCTTAAAGACATGCCTTATTTCTTGAAACTGAGTGCCTCAAAAAATCCTCTCTGCCTCCAATACTGAATTTAATAAACTCTATGTCCACATCTTCAGTCATTTGCTGATTTCACAGAGCGCCACGGTCCAACCTTGTGGTCTTTTCTTAGCACAGGAACCTGTTATACGTTAAATAACAAAAAACAATTTGTGTTTGAAGACATGCAGGTTGAGAAGATGAACTACAGGGAAGAGACAATACAAGGGATCAAGCTGGCACTTCCTTTCTTTTTGCAGAAAGAGCTGAGATTTTCTCCTAGAGATTTGCTAAGATCCCTGAAGTTACATAATAATGATAAACTCGTATTTTAACAAGTATTAGGCATTTAAAGATGCAGATAAATGCTACATAAGCACATCTGAGAGCTACACTGAAAGCCTGTCTGCATATTCAAGTTCTTTCAATGTAACAAAAGACATTGATATCATATTTAAGCATGCAAATAAAACCACATGATTTTCAGACATGCTGATCAGCTATGATTCCTACTGACCATAATCAAGTATTTAAAATAATATACTGATAGTACAAGTGCTGCTCTTTATTGGTCTGTATTGGCCCCCTTTACAGCTCTGAAAATTTGAGTGAAATTGCACTTCTGGACCCTGTACTGGAAGCGTTTAACACTCCTGCAAGTCATAAGGGTTTGTTAGCTGATAGTTCCAGTTCTCTAGCACAACAAGCTCACTTATGACATTTCTTTTATTCATTTATGGAAAACAGACTGAAAGGTGGGACACTGACATAGGGATTCTCATCATCTGTTTTCCATTATATCCTTAAACTGGAAGAAGAATTCTAATTAGGATTCTCAGTATCTTACCAGGATCTCCTGGTGCTAGGATATGTACAAGGAGACTTTTTCTCCTAATGAAACTTAAATAAAGTTCTCAACAAGGTGAGGTTTTCATGAAGAGCACTTACCCTCTGGAAATGCTGCCTTTTCAAGAAAAAAATCTCAAGCACCCGACCAGTAAATTACATTCTGAAATATCTAATAATTTGGAACTAAAAGCCAATAGTTTTTAATTCAGCACTTCCATTACAGAAGTCAGTTCAGTAAAGCTGCAGTGAGACAGCTCTATGTGCTTATTTTCTTCTGAAGACAGAGCTCTGAGTGTAGAAATCAAAAGAAGGTGCTCTACTCATAAGGAGATTAAATTTCATAGTTTCTGGTACACTGGACATTGAACTACAATAATATTATTCAGCTTGCAATAAAATGAGTGATGGTAAACCAACAATTAGATCAAAAATATCTTAAAATAAATGGATAAAAGAATTAGAAGGCTTGTGTTTTTCTCAAATCCTGTTTTTCTTACATACAAAAAGGCAGTTTTAGTATTGTTATCAATACTTTTGATGGGGACAGCTAAAAAGAAAAACAGAAAACAATTTCTGGTGAAAACAAAAACTGTATTATTTTAGTGCTGCTCCTCTCTGTTCTAAACTAATATCTTGTAATTACTAGCAGTGCTGTCAGAATGTATGCACGTGTACATTCAATGCATTCAAACTTTCTGTTAATTTTTGTATAGTCATTTTAAAGAGCAGCAACCCCCAGCATTTGATAATGAATGCAGTGTCTCAAAAGGGACACTCTCCCCAGGAGGTACTGCCCAGATCTTGCTCAGTGCTGCATGAAGCTGTGAGAAGAAAGAGAACTATTTCAATTGTTCCAGCCTTGCAGAGCCCTGTGCCTTTTGATCTTCTCTTTGTTCCCTCTTTGTGAAACACAACTTACCCTGCCTGCAATTTACTGAGTTCACTATTTACTTACCTTTTTTTGAGCTTAGTGTAAAGTGTCTCTGCAACTCTTGGACTGAGATTTTTTCTTGCTTCTAAAGATGACATCTGCATTTGTTTCTGTTGGACAGTCTGAATGTCACTTCACCTGTCTTTCTAAAGTCAACACGTGAACCTCTAATTGCAGAGTGTTTGTTTAGTGACTAGAACAGACTTTTCAGCTAATCTCTGATTCATTTCCCCTCAGACTTTGTTTAGAGGCTGTGAGGGACAGTTCCACAGCATGTGCTACACCTGTTAAGGGGCATTGTCACACAGCTTGTCCACCAATTAATTAAGAGGTAGGCAATTCTCATAGAAACTGTTAATGGCCAAAGCATCCACTGGCATTTCATAAGAAATTATGGAAGCAAACATGTATGGCTATATTGAGAGATCCTCTCACCTTTATAAATTGTTCTGTTTTAAGGCTGCCTATCTAAGAGAAGTAACTGTGCTTGGTACCCAGATACTGGCAAAGTGTGCTCTTGTCTGTGAAGGCACTTGTTAATTACAGGATATCTGACCCACCAGTGCCACACTAGAGTGATAAAAAGGATTGTGATAAAATAAAACGGGGTAATTAATAATGGTATCAGTTTATATGCGTATACATTTCTGCTCAGAAAAGGAACACAAAAAATGCAGCCAGACGTGGCTAGCTGACAATTCTCTGGATGGCCAAAAAGCTCTCTTGATACAGAATTGACCATTAAAGGATTCTACCAGCCTTGGCTCAGTGTATGAGTTCTTATGAAAAAGGTTTCAGGGATGTTGCTTCAGAAATGACTACAGAGAACACACTATAAAATGTATAAAATGCTGTGAGACCAGAGGTTACTCTGACCTGCACCAGAGGTAACACAGGTGAGATCAGAGCAAACAGCATACACTGTATGTAATCCCCAGCTTCTGTGTCAAACAACTCCCATCAAAAGCACAATACTGGAATCTGTACATCATTTTAAATACATCTATTCCTGTTTTAGAGCTTTAATTTAAAGTACCTAATCATAATTTAGCATTTGAAATCATAATAATTAAGTCAAAATCCCAGTCTTTGAATGGTAATTTACAGTTTTAAATGGAACATGCAAATAAAAAGATGGTTGGATATATTCAAATGCACACTTGCAGGTCTCTCTGAAAGATATTCTCCATAAATAACGTTTGCATGATAAGTTTTTCAAAGTCAGTACAGAGGAGCCTCACAAAGATCAATGAATTCAGTCATATGGTATAAACCTTAAGACAACCCCATACATTTATCTTCATTTATGCATATACATGTTTAGAATTCTTCCTTTGAATTTTCTTGTTAAAATTCTAGTTGTACATTTTAGCTGATAACACCTTGGCTATCTGACTAGATCCATTTTTGATCTTGTCACTGATTTGATGCTGGGAAAAGGCAGAATTATGCAGGGGACACATGGAGGTTGAGCAAAAAGAGAATCAGAACAACACTGCTAGCTTCTCACAGTGCAGAGAATTCTCCATCTGGATTCTGATGAGTACCAAAAGCATTTGAAAATTCAACAGCAGTGATAGGGAAGGACACCAGTGAAATCAAAATACGTTCCTCCTAGTTCATAAAGTCTTCCAGTCATGTATCAAGGGTGAACAGCCTAATCCATTATGTTAGTCATTCATTTAGAGGTAGGTAATAGGAAAAGATCCTCAGGGACTAGCAGACATTTTCTATTTAGTGACTTGCTGCTCTTTAGTAAGTTCAGTCCCACAGGACACACATTTCTGAAGTCTCAACACATTTTTCCAAGCGCTAGGAAAGCAATAACAAAAAAGTTCTGCATAACTCCTGTTCCCAAAGCTTAAAAACATAATTTTAAACCCTTGCGGCCATAAAAGAACAAAATATGTAAAGAGGAAGTATTTCTGACCAAGCAATAAAAGAAAGAATAAATGTAGGTTTTATTTAAAGATAGAGGTCAGACTATAGAGAATGAAATCTTTGTTATGCCAGAAGGCCAAAATTTGGGACCTTCCTCTGTTTTGGCACTCTGTATCCTTGTGGAGAAGGCATAACATGAACCAATGAACACTTTGCAATTATATAATACTACTCACCCAAAAACGTAGAACTTTTAGTTGTGCTCCATTTCTTGAGCTCTACAGTTCTGGGGGACTTTTTAAATCAAAGGACTCTTTGAACATCATGCAGACAGCTATGAAAAGCTCAGTTAGTCATGACCACAGAAAAACACAGCAGAAAAACAAATATTTCAGATTAACATTATCTCAAATCCTAATATCAAATCCTAAATTTGAGGAACCTAAAAGATTGTGAGGCTCTATTAATGTACTTCCTGGATTCAACTCTGCCTGATTTCCTGCCTTAGCCTTGAATCAGCTTTCTCTTTCAGAATATTTTTGGCCATTCCAAAAATACAACACAAGCAACTCTGTATAATGCAAAAACTAACACAAAATAATTTTTAAAAGCACAGAAATAATTTTCATATTTGTTTGTTTCCCCAATAAAGTTCATAAAGCTAATCCAACTTCATAGACTTTCTGCAAACCTGTATTACTGCCAGGGCTAAGGATTTTTGTTTGTTTCTCAGGTTTTTTTGAAAGACGTCTGTAAATGTTCAAGAGGTTCTTTTCTTTTGTTTAAATCAGTGTGACAGAGTAGGTTGGGAAGGTTTTGAGTTTTTGGAATTTAGTCATATTAATTTTCAGTAATGCTACTCTGGTCTTATCCGTGGCTGTTTGTAAACTATAATTCCCAGAGTTTTTATATTGACATCCAGTGATTAACAGGATATTAAAAAATATAATACATATCAGAATCTTGTCACATTATATCCTTTTTAGCTACTTAACTAGGACAAGCCCAGAATTAAAAATTCAACCAGCACACACAGGAATAAAACGTATGGGAAAAGAAAAAGTAGATGGATATTCATAAGATTTATTTGTGTTTTCCAGTAAATGTTTAATGAACTTGTAAAAGCATAATCATCATCTGTAATTCAGAGGATCACTTGCAACTAGCCCAGCTTTTCTCTTTCTATGCATCACATATTTACTATTCAACTTGAACCATTTTTTGGTACATTTACAATGAATAAACAGGTAGATTTAGTTTAGTGCAGGTAAGGTCTGCACCCTTTTACTATTCCCAGCCCAGATTTAATCCAGCCAGATAGATCAAAGTTTCCTTTACAGAATTGAATTCTGGCAACAAAAAAAGAGTGTCTTTTGTTGGCTGGTTTTTTGATTTTTAATCCTTTGTGGTCCGAAGATATTTCTTGGCTACAATAAGGGAATATCCTATTGTGTTTTCATGTCAATGTTTTATGCATGGCCAGAAACTGCTGATAATGTGTTTCTGTGCATTCAGAGGGCAAAGTACTCAAAATTTGTTTCTGCAAGTCTTTGAGATTATCACAGTGGAATTTCATGTGGGTTTCAGCAAAAACAAATAAGAGCAATGTATGTTAAGTTTATCTTCCTTGCATCTAATTTACTCTTGAAAAGGAGTTTAATACTAATGAAATATATAGATATACCCTGGTTTTAAGCTCAGATAAAGAGCAGACAAATATCATTGTATTGTTCATATTTCACAGCTTTTCCATTTTGCCTGTACCATTCCCATTAATTTGCCCATGTCCTTTTCCTGCCTCCAAATGGCCAAAAGAAGCCAATCTGTGTCATAGCTTTTGGAAGAAAAAGCTTTGGGAGCCAACAACATTCTCTCATTCTTGAAGGACTCAGCTTTCCATCCTGTGTCTTTAACAAATTAAATCTCATAAAAGGCAATTTCAAGATGCCTTTTATGCATGATAACTTTGATGTTCTAATCAAATCAGATCCTTCCAAAGGATACAGCACTGTCAAATTCATACTTTCAAGCATTTAATGACTTATACCTACATGCTCAGTTTCTCTGTTATTTATTAATTTAAATGAGTTCCAGTTTGAACCAGAATAAAGGAGGATAACACTGAAAATGTGCAAATGTTCTTGACTAACAATTTGATGTAGAACCAGATCTCTCCTCCCCACAGGTAGCTCTCTCAGCAGATGATTGGCAGTGAGTGGTGAGCAGCCTGCACTGCTCTGCTGCTCTTGGGGAGCCCAGTTTGGGCTGATGGGCAAGCAGAGAACCAGGAATGCACACGAGAGCAGGATGGCAGCGTGCTGGAGGCCCTGCTCCAAGAGAGACAGCAGCTTCAGCCCCCCGAGCAGAGCAGCTGTGCTGACTTATGAGCTGAGCAGCACCCTGTTCATTGAAGGTGTGAGATACAAACCAGAGCTGTGGTTTTGACATGAGCTGTTCTCTGCACACCCAGTTTGGAAAGCAAATTTGATGCAGGACTAAAATTAGCATGCTAAGATGCATGGTAATTTCAGACTCCCTCTGTCATCACTGGAGACAATCCACTCCCCAAGAGGAAAAGCCCATCTAAGACCTGAGTCTGGAAATTATTTTCATGTTTCACTTATGCAAGGGAAAGCACAGAGAGTACCTTCCAAACCTATAAAACTCTAAAACTTAATTACTAAGAGTCCTAAACTGAAGAGGATGGAGTGCAGAATATAAACTTCACTTCTGTAACTTGAGTTAATTTTTAATGAAAATAAAGTCTGCCTCCCATGAATGCCTGGACCACTGTTTTTGAAACTTTTGCAAATGCCCTATGTTCTGTCTTCTGAACAGTTTTTAATCCCTGTTCTAGCAGAAGGCGAAAAATAGTATGTATTCTTACCCTGAGGAATTTTAACATGGAAAATTTATTTGGGTTTATCTGAGTCAGATACAAAATATTTGCTATCACACATGTCCAGTCATCTGTATCTGCCTAAACCTACTGTAAGTGTAGGATTACACTTGCATCATTTAGGAGGAAGAATACTTAGTGCATGAAGGTCACAAGGCCATTATGGAAAAAAGTGGGAAAAGTATGATGGGGGGGAAAGGAAAAAAAATCAAACCAAAAGTTGAAGTTATCCCTGGAATTACTGTAGAGTCTGGGGAAACATTACAGCAAATAAATATTTCATAAAAGATACTAAAAAGACAACTCATCCTTCTTCCTGCACTGAATGCAGGAGCAATGCTGCTCCCAGCTGCTCTGCCTGAGCCTCTCTCCAACCTTGACCCTGGCTCAGGTGCCTCAGGGAGAGCACAGCCCTCTCACCTGAGCAAACACGCAGAGAAACCCCAGAACAAAAGGCTGGATATCAAAGTAGGCACTGGCAATATCTCTGTACATCTATAAACAGCTCTGACTGGTAAATGATTTATTACATCCTTTGTGTTACAATTCAGCTTACTTACTGGGCAGAAGAAATCCAATAATGTTTCGAACTTCATGAAAAAATGAATGTGCATGATCTCTCAGAAGCATGTATGAAGCACATTATAAAAATCAATCTATCCATTTGCCAAGTCTATTCATCTTCCATAGTCATACCTTAATACAATAAGAATTCAATTTCTAAATTTTGATAAATTAAACTTATTTTTAAATGTTTTTAAAGTGAATAATTGGACAATGCATTTTCAGTAATCACAAAAAAAATGGAAAAAATTTAATTTCTTCATTCCATAATTTATATTATCTATGAATCTCAAATTGAAATAAAAATAGTTCATCAAATATATACTAGTCTGTTCAAGTTCAAAAAAGCCTGTGTATGATTCACATTATGAATAATGTTACTTTCTCTTGTCTATTGGCAGTACTAACATATGTTATACAAGTTGGTACAATGTCATTTACTAAGATTCAGTTTAAGGCAAATTTTGTCCATTGCATACAACTATATCAACTGCATTGATTTTACTTCCTCAGATCTTTTTAAGGATCTACTTCTAATTTGAAACAATTTTTGTTTTCAAGGGTGGCATGGTTACAAACTTCTTCTCCAAACATGGAATATGGAGGACTAAAAAAGACGTAGACCTCACGTCAAAGACATAAAGAAGTATTTTAAGTATTTAAAGAACTACCTGCTCCATTGTATCATCCAGAAGGAATATTACTCCTGCATCCCAAAAGGAATAACACTTTCTGAAGTACAACCCAAGAAAATTTTAGTTTTTTCATAAATGGGAACAATAATTAAAAACTTTTCTGTGGATATCAGATGCATGTGAAAAAAAATACAAAATATTTGTCCAATCTTAAGCCAGAATAACAGACAATGCAGAATGCAAAGGAGATTACTTTTATATTAAGTAGTATTTGGAGAAAACATGTTGGGATTATATCATTAGATGAAAAGAAAACTAAATAGGACAATGTTGTTTAAACAGAAAATATATTTTTATATAAAGACTCATACGGAAAGGTTTAATTGGATTAGGTCTAGAAGTATTGTATAAGGAGTTTCTATAAGTAAGATATTTATATTTTTTTAAATCTCTTTTTAAAGCAATTAATAAAAATATCTGGTACTTTTGTAACTGCACTTATTTGCATATTCTAAAGCATTTTATAACAGATATCTTGATCATTTTGGGTTTTTTGACAAATGGAGGAGTTGAGGCAAAGATTCTTTATCTGCTATCATAAAAATATTATATTGATTCCCTCCAAAATCCCATCCAAGACAGTATATCCTGTTGGGAAAAGAAAGAAAGAAAGAAAAAGAACAGCCAATAAAAAGAGTTTAAGTGCCTGTTTCTTTGCTTTTCAATGATTTGAATGAAACTTGAATGCTGCTGAAATCTGACTAAGCAGAAGTTCCCTGAAATCAGGTCCAGCCTATTAAGACAATACACAGTTCATAAAGGAAGGATCCAAATGAGATTTGTCTCAGCTCAGGAAGAAACCACCTTTAAAGAAAGCATACATGGATTCATTCTTGAAGAAGAATGCCCATACTCTAAGCTGTTAGACTATTAATATGTTTTTGTATTGATTTAGGAGAAATATATAGAAAACTCTTTTCTTTTTTTCAATAGACCTCTTACATGTTTGGATTTTAGCATTCGCTTTTATTCAGTGTTAGTAACAGGTTTGAATTCTAATTACACAAGTTACAACATAAAATAAAATTCAACATTTTTAACTTTGGAAATGAATGATTTTTGGCCCATGTCTCAATGAGGTCCAAGAGCAGTTGCCTGCTCTAAGTTCAAACTGAGTGATAAATGTAAGAGGGTATGGAAGAGTTCAGTTCTTAGAAAGATGATAAAATTTGACATGAGGAATAAGAACTAGATAGATTTTAGATGATTTCCTCCTGTAGACAGAACACTTTTTTAGTCTAGCTAATTGAATGAACCAGAGTAACATTTCCCAAATGCATTCTGTAACTTTGCAAATGCTGTAGTTCAAGCCAGGGTTCCCTCTGACCCATGGGACATTTGCAAAGGATACCAAAAACTTCTGACCAAAATGTAAACCAAAGGCATTTTCTTTTCATGAAGAAACACCCATGACAGCCAAATTCCAGGAGCAGCCTTGCAAAGTGCTCACTGAGTCCCACTGCTTCTCGGGGCCCACCGTGGTCCTGGCAGTGGCACTGCTGGGGACATCCTCGGTGACACTTTGCTGTGAGGAGACTTGGGGATCTGAGCAATTTCAAGTTGTTCCTTCCTGCCATCTCCCCAGGGTGCTTCAGCTGAATCATCAGAAGCAGATCTGGGCTGAAGGCTGGTTAGATATTAGTGCATTCCTGAATTAATCAGTGGTGAGTCCCTGATGGAGTCCCTGGCACAGGCACAGCCCCCCACAAGAGCATTTGGAGCAGCTGATCTCACTGAGTGGATAATAGAACGAGTCCCCAAACAAAACTCAATTTTGGAAAAGCAACATATACAGTTTATGGCATCCAATCATGGAACTGAAACTGTAAAAGTGGAACAATGTGACTCAGGTGACCCATTACAACAGCTTGAGGATAAAGTAACACACAATGAATATGCTGAATTTGTGAGTAACCCACTGGCTCAGTCCAGATCTTGCAGAATTTTTCATTGAGGAAATAGAAACAGTGTGAGAGCTTTTTATATACTGGGAAAATAAAGTAAGCCAAGCATTGCTTACTAAATTATTTATTTTGAATTATTTGGCTTCTCCAGCACTGAACACTTGTAAGCAAGGAAAGAGCTCAGTAATGGCTTGAAAGACAGAGGGAAAAAATATTCTGCATATGGCAGGAAAAAAGTCAAACGATAAAACAAAGTCCTAAGACAACATTCCAACCCCCTATTTCCATTCATAAGGAACCTTGAGAAGGCCTCTAAGAAAACCCTTGATTTAAAACAGAGTACTATGGTTCTATAATTCACAGTAAGAATTAGCAGCAGCTGTCAAGTTCATGACAAGTTTTGTACCTTTGAGAGCACTGCATTAAAGCTGCAGAGAGGAAATACACACCCAGCCAATTTATTCCTGGTCAATCTTTGGTTCCAAAATCTTTCTGACTTCTCAACACTGAAATTTTAAATCATTTCACTGTCTTTGGTCTCCATACACCCCAAAGTAAAAACATTATTTATATAACACATTAGATGCACACTTAATATTAAAGATTTGTATTTCTGCCCCATTAATTCTGAGCTTTTGGTCTTCAAAAGTTTTTTACAGGACTTCCAGTCTTCTGTTTTCCAAGACACATATAATATTGGTGGATAAAATTCAGTTCTCTACAGATTGAGGTCTGTATTGTTCTTACAATACCATCACTCCCAGCAGCACAAAAAAGGCTCAGACACAAAAGAATGAACCCAAATATTGGATCATTGCATGGGGTATGTGGATTGGTCAGACTTAGCACCTTTTTCTATGTAAAACACTTTCCACAACAGCCCCTCCTTTTATATTTCTTTTTTCATTATGTTATATACCATTATAGAAAAACACTTACAACAAATCTGCACTTTTACACTATCATTTATTATAGTTTTTGAGAGTTACTGATATTTTTGCATGGGTTTATTCTGACTTTTGGACCAAATATGAGAACCACAAAGAAGTTTAATACTTCAGACCCTCATCTTTATGAGCTTCAACAAAAGTTTCAAAAAACATTAAAAGAAACTCTCAGCTGAAACTCAGTCACATCCTAACAACTTCTCTCCAAGCCAAGTAGATACTTCAATATGCCTTTAAAATCCATACAGTCTGAGCTGTGTGGAGGAGTTGACATTGCCATTATTATTCTGTAGCTGTTCTGCAGTTGTTATGAAATTCCTGAATAGTTCCCTTGGAGGACAAATCAGGCCCACAGTTCGGGAATAAGATTTTAGGAAAATAATTAGGGATTTAGAGATACTGATAAGGGAGGATTAAATTTCTGTTGCCAAGAAAACCCACTTGATAGAAACCTGGGTTTAAAGAAATGTCACAGTATTTGCTCTTGTATCTCTACAGGGAAGGAGAATGGAGGATTTACCTCTTACCTCTTCCTACTCAAGGTGACTCCCAAAAGCCTCAGAGAAAATTCCCCCCACTCTAACTTGTGGTGAAAGTAAATCATACACCTATCAAAACAGCAAATATGAATAATCCAGAGGCTCAGATTTATCTAGAACGGTTTATATACAAAACCTAAAACAAGACTAATTTCAGTCTAATTGTTAAAAAAAAATTATGTTATTTGCATATTTTTTTCATGACTAGACTTTATACCATTTAATTACAAATTGAATATAGAGGTTACTTTGAGACTCTAGGAATGGGATGGTGATTTCCATACTGTTTTATAATTTGTCCTAGCAAAACCTGTCGAGTACAGATGCAACACTAGTCTTTGAGCCTCCTATTTTCTGCTACAGGCAATTCTCAGAAAGAGAGATACAATCAGGAAATAAAAATAAACATGCTAGCAAAAGGGTTGTTTATCCTATTGATTTTCTATTTAATCCCATAAAATGCCTCCCTTCCTACACTATCTGCCTCTCAAAAGAAAGCTCAGAGTGATATTATCTAATCTAAGGATACTTAGGCACAGTGCAGCAATAACTCCAAAGGTTAAAATCTGGGGAAATTTTAGTAATGTTGCTGACCATTAGAGCTGAAAGATTTAAAAAGCAAAGATCAACAAATCAAGAGTGCAACAAATGGGCTAGGAGAAGACATTAGGGAAAGAAGAAACACTTGTATTTTTTTAATGAGTGGAATCAGTTGCAGAATTTTAATAAGGTGACAGCGAAATTGTGTCACAGGTATGTATTGATTGCAAATAAAAGTTTTCACAGGAAGAGGTTATCTAACACTCTTCAGCCTCCCATCTGGGGATTAAAGAACTTTCAAACACCCCCTCAGGACAGAACTAACATTTGGCAGTCATCTTCACTACAATACTGGGAAGTTAAGACATCTTCCAAGTTCTTCTCTTCATTCTCTGTTCAACCTGTCAGTGATTCATACTTCAGGGGTACAAAGGAATGGAAATCACTGAAAACATAGCAAAAAAGATAGAAGAAAAAAAATAAAAAGGTAATAAAACAACTTGAAAAAAGGAGTCTTAAATAATTGTTTGGGTCTCCAAGTTCACTGATGTTTGGAGAACTGACCCTACCACAGTGAAAGCTCCTTGGGGATGTACATTGCAATCCCTGGCCTCATGGAGAATGTGATTTCCCACCTGGAGCAAGGGCATGAACTGCTGTGCCTCATCTGAATTCTTCTCTAGATTGAGACACTCAGGGGGTTATCAACACTTTAGCAGGATTTGAGGAAGCATAAACAAGCAGTTATTGTAACAGCATTCGGATTCTGTAAATAATAGTAAAATTAATTTTCTACCATTGAAGTAAGCATGAGCAAAGTTGAGTGTTACTTGTAAGAAGTATTGTATGTTAGATCCTCTAAGTTTGTAAACCAGGTAGAAAGTTGTACTTGTAACAGTGTTCCTTTTATGATTTCAGTGAACATAAACATTATTTTTTATACTTTGAAGTCAGAGTTTGAAGAAGCGTTATGGGAGTCTAAAATGAAGAAGCAATGCATGCAATGGTAATGAGAGAATAAGGTACACCCAGTGTTTTATAAGGCACACAGACAAGGGATACAGGCTGTGGATGCAGATATAAACTCCATGGCTTCAGGACAGAAAGAACAAGCTTAAGTGTTTAGTGAGAGAATTTACTTTCTTGAGAAGTTTCCTCTAATATTAGTTCCATAAGCAAGAATAACAAACTATTATCTGTAGGAGTTATTGTATTATATTTAAAATGAAGTGGCTTAAATGGATATCTTAAGTCTTGCTGCACAGGTATTAACTTCTGTAACTTTTACCTTACAAATTTAAAAAAAGAAAGTATTTAGTTGGTCTGTATTTACCTAAAAGTCAACAGTGTAATCTCATGAAAATGCACTTAGAAGCTGCTGATATTACTGGCACATATCCATATAGTAAATGAAATTGCCTTAGAAAAAAATAAGGTTGGATTTTTACCCAGAAGATGAGAAGGATCAAATTCAGTGGTAATCAATACCTTTGGGGATTTGATATCAGGGAAATTGCAAGGCTCTCCTGAGTGGAAATACACTGAGAGCTACTTCTCTATTCTGCACAAATGACTTCTAAAATACATATACTTTTGATATCTGAGCTTTTGAATCCAAAATTAATCTTGAAGCAGGGAGAGAATAAAAAAAAAGGGGAAAAAATCTCTTTAATTTCTCGTTTAGTGCAGTGAGATTGTTTTCAGCAGCAGCTCTGTGTCATGTCATGGGCACTGCACTCCCCAGCTGGTGTAACTCAGCTCCAGAGCTCGCTCTCTAGTGAGGGTGGCAAAGTCTGCTCACACTGCAGCACTAACACAGTACCCCAGAGAAGATACATTGCATTCTGAGTTGTTCCTGCAAGCGGAATCTGGAAACAACATATTGGGCTGAAGAGCTGAGACAGCCATTTAGTGACTGCTGCAGTACTGAGCAGTTCATGACGGATTTTCTTCCTCTACTTTGACAGTACATAAGGCATACTTTTTCAAGTGTGATGCAAATAAACACTTCATATTTTAAGTAACAGATATTTTTAAAAATCGGTATGATAAGAGAACTAAATATTATGTTTTTCTCAGTGACTCTTACTACTTTTCTTACCCTTTATTGTTTCCTTAAGATCTTTTTCTGTTATCTTACAAAATACTGAACCAGGCTAAAAATATTAAATTCCTGTAATTCCTGCATGCCTGTACTCCTTCAATCAGTTCTCTGGATTTGCTCAGTCCATAGGATGTCAGGCAGTTTTCCCCACAATTTCTCATTAACATTAAATATGCCTCCTCAGGCATAGAATAATCTTTTGCCCTTTTGCATTTTCTTCTTCTTGATGGATAAGATATGCATTTCTTTTTCTGACTGACTGTCAGACATCAATACAGTAGGCAGTAGCAAGGACTCAGCTGTGAAATATAACACCTTTCAACTTTAGGAGAGCCTCACAAGATTCTGTTCCTTAAAAAACAAGGTAATTTATTCCTGAGCCATAAACAAAATTTTAATTTGGACGAAGAAGCAATACTTTCCTGGCATAGTAGATAATTAGTATACAATTATCTAAAGTGATCTATGCCAAAATGTTTGACAGAGCCAACAGCTGAGACATGAGTCCTAAGATGGAAAAAACAGGAGAATACTGAGATCATTAAAAAGTACATGAAATGAAATGAAATGAAAGATAAAGAATTCCAAGCCAACAAGCACATGGTTTAACTAATTGTACTTAAAGGATCCATCAGCCAGATCTTGACAATTCTATTGATTGAAAATCCTAAATTAAATGCTGCATGCAAATCTGCCTGGAAATGATTCGGATCTCTGCAAGTCTGTCAGATTCCTGCCAGCAATACAAATGGAAAACTGCCTTATCCAATAGGGTTTTAACAACAAATGAAAAGACATCTATTTCAGAGTAAGAGAGGATGGAGCAATTTACAGTTAATCTGCTTTTGGGTATTTTTTCCTCATAGGGCAATTGTGGTGAATATGTGCTCAACACTATTCCCTACAAAATCAGGTTTTATTTATACACAGAGCCGAATGCAGATGAGCCTCTCCGGCTAAAGAGAAAGCCAAGTTAACAGCAGCAGCCACTTCTGACCAATTATTTTTCCAGTATCACATGAAAATTGATGACTTTTTAAAAACAGTGTTATTTAAAGATTTTTGTTTGCTGGAAAGTTTCTTTAAATTAAGATCTGCATCTGTAACTTTCATTTAACTATCTGGAAATTCTCTGTGATCTGGCTAAATGGGTTGTGCATTTTGCCTTCCCAGACCAGCTGTTTACCCATGGCATGTGTGGGAGATACACTGAATGTTGTTTCAGATGTGAACAGTAGAATACAAGCAGATTTTGCTTTAACAAAAACACCACTTATTTATGAACCTTGATATCAGGCAGAGTAGTTTTCAAAATTTTAATTTCAGTAGGAACTAACCGTCAGCTCACAAAACAGATGGCAGCATTACTGCCCACCAGATTTAAAAATACCCCAAGAGAATTTAAAACCCACAGCAAGTCTTCTGTAATTAATCCAGTAACTAAAGATTGTACTCTGGCTGTTAATTAACAGCTTCACTTTGAATTAGCTGAGAAAGAGAGAGAAAGAAGAAAACATAAGTTTGTTATTTCTTTTTTTCCCTGTTGTTAGTAAGGAACTTAGCATGAAGAGTCTTTAAAGAAACCTGTGGAGTTCTTTTCACCTTCTTACCCTACTAAGTATTTATAATTGTTAATGAGCTCCATAAATCCTCACCATTACTTTCCACTGTGACTTTTGTGGGCATTAAGCAGAGATTTAGGTAGAATATAGACACATTAACCCTATCAAAAATTGCTTTACAAATTTAAAGGTAATTCCAATTAATGTTTCCTCCAAAACGTAAAAGGAAGAACTTTTTTATCATATTACCTTAACTGTACCTACTCCTATTAATACAGAATAAATAAAATCAGTATTTGGTTAATTGCTTTTATTCAATTACAAATTGATTATTAAATATAAATAGCATGTTATTCTTCTTTATACAAGTAAATAGCTTCTACAATAAATATTTTCTTTAAAATATTCTTAAAGACAGATAAAAATTGCTCCTCTTTGCTTAATTAATATATAAGCATTTGTTAGAAAAGATGCTTCCAGCTCTATGGTGTCAACCAATCTTTCAGATTTCAGTGAAGTCAAGGGGAAAATGCACTGTTCTAATGATCAGCTTAGAGTTTCAGATCAGGCTTAGCAAGAAACCTGAAGGCTTGAATGTTATCTCTCTGCTACTTTAGTGTCACTGTTTTTTAATCTAATGAAAAATAAATAGATCTAAGCAAGTCACAAAAGAAAAAAAAAAAGCAAACAAAAAAAATGAAACTGGAAAAAAGGTGGATTTGTTCAGGATGTTGTATCTATAATAATTGAGTATAGTGCTGATCAACTCTGAAGCCTTCCTGGAGTGCTTTTTGTGCTGGTGGCTGTTGGCAGCGTGGGCAGAGCCCTGAGAGGGCTCCCCACGGGACCCCAGCCACAGCAGGGGTAATGACAGATCCATGGGCCTCAGGCACTCAGATCAGAAACACTTTTGTGAACCTCTTTGGAATTCTGAATGCTTTCAAGGTGTTTGATTAATTCTGGAAAATACAGCTCTTCATTTAGTTCGGATATCTCAAGA
>VZTB01010947.1:578598-665263 GCA_013397245.1 Thryothorus ludovicianus
ATATATATATATATGTATATATATATAAATCACAACTGTAAAATCAGGGGTGCAAAGTAGAAAGATTATTTTCAGATCTACAAACTGTGCAGGAAAGAGTTCCAAGTTGTCAGTTGGTTCTGTGGGGTTTTGCCCTAGAATCAGGGAGAGATAAGCAAAAGTAAAACATTTTTAAGGCCTTTGTAATGAATAAACTTGAAAAAAAACCTCGACTTACACTTTACATGAATTTTTAATAACCTAATGTTATATCACTTCAACATAGGTTTAAGATATTGTGCTAAATAGAGCTGAGCTGATAACAAACCAACCCAGAAGAACCAAAGTAAACCACAGACACAGCCTAGAGAAATGGGTGCAGACAGGGGGATTTTGGGCTGTCCTCTGCTTTGGAATCAGACACAGATTTGAAGCCTGTGTAAGTGGATATAATATTTACTGTGGTTGACATAGACAAAGCCAGTGCTATCAAATGATAGGAAAAGCATGGGGTAACACTCTTTGATCCATGAAGGACTATATATATACTAGAAAAAACTAAATTTACCTACTGCTTTAATATGACAAGATACTGATAGCACAAGATCCTATTTTATGTTTACAAGTTCATGTTTTTCCTTTAAAAAAATCTCACAGTGCTATACACATGCAGACTAAAATTATGTTTTTCTAAGTTCTAAAATTAAAGTGTTTATTCTAACTATACATGCATTTGGGGGGAAAAAACAACTAAAAACACCTAAGTTCAAATATTTCTCCAAATTCTGAACTGTATGGCGTAACTTTGTACCAATTTCTACATTCTTCCAATCTTTCAGAATTTATGGATCTGAAAGATTTGGAAAAATATACAAGCATGTGGGAGGCTACCTGAAAAGTGAACAACTTTCTATAAAACTTTACACACTTTACTCAGTGTGAAGACAATCATAAAAGAGGAGACTGGAAGGTAACTGTCTCATCCACCCCTCTGCTGCAAAACTTGCTAACCCTAATTTTTGCATCCCTCCAAGTTCTTCAATTGAAGAATTAATTTTAACAGATATAAGTACCTTAATCTGAAGTATCAGAACTGTCAAGAAAAAATCAGACATTTTGTTCCAACACAGATAGCTTCAAGTACTTGTCCAGATTCAGGAGTTGACTTCATTTTGACTTCACCCTTAAGGAGCTGCAAGATCAGAGAGGTTATGGCCAAACAGTTTTATGTGAGAAGCTGAGGTCAAATTTAACACTTGATTAAAACACTCCAAGAATAAATCAGCATTGTATCTCAGTCACACCTTGAGAGGTAAAGCACCAAATACAACCTTGGCCATTCTCCCCAAGATCTATTTGTGGGAAAAAATTTCTTAAGGAACTATACAGAACTCCATGGATTTCTGCACCATTGTGAAATACACATCTCCCTGTCTGATATCTTTTAAAGCTCTTAGTGAAACTGTGATGTGCTTTTGTTCTTCTCAACTAATTCCTAATCTTCTTCTGGAAAGCAAAGACAATCAATCTACTTTTCTCAGCCAGCAACAGGAGTCAGTACTCTTTAGTCACAGCATGTGTCTTCTCCTCCAGACTTTGAGCTGACTCGTAATTATTGGGGTCCACTGAACTCAGTGAATTACAATGATTTACATCAGTTGATTTTTGTTCTTTTATTTTATATTATAATACAGCTGTGAACCAGGGATCAGCTTAGTTACTTTCTCATTACTGGATAAGTAATGAGAAAGAAAGATGAGTTGAAAGAAGAACATAGCCTTGATGGACATGTTCTTGATTGATGAAAAAGATAATAAAAATTATCTTTTCACCAGATAAACAGAGGAGTATGTGAAAGGGAACAATATGGCAGACAGAATGGAGAGGATAGAAACTCTTAATTTCATTGCACAATGAAATTCCGCTATTTGTAAAACTTTTTGCTAAGAATACCCATTTATATATTTAACTCCAGGATACTAGCCCCACAAAGTCCAGCAAAGCCATTAGTGCAGCATGTGCTTCTAAGAACTGTATAACTCCACTCTGTGGGCTTGAGGTCACCAAAACTGGCAGGAGCAGATAATTATCCAAGCCCGTGAAACAGAGCTCCTTGTGATGATTACCCGGTAGGAATGATAACCAGGAGCAATCATAAGATAGACAGAACTGATCAGATCATTGAAGGCCTGCACAAAAGAAAAAAAAACCCCACTGCTGATTGAATAGCAGGAGCAGCACACAATAGAGATGATTAAACGGATGGTGGTAGACATGGGGCTGCAGGAATAGCAACTTACACATCAGAATCTTTGACTAGCAGAAGCTGTGAAAGTAAAAATAGATGCTAAAGACCAGCTGATAAGAAATCAGAAAGAAAGAATCTGTTGGATAAGTGGAGTGTGATCAAGGCTGACTGAAATTAAACATGAACAAAGCAAGAATGGAGAAAGAAGAGCATATTCAGATATTTGGAACAGTCTCAAAGGATTAACTAGATGATATATGAAATATATAATTACAAATCCAGAAGATCTGTGCAAAAAAGAATTGATCCTATAGCTACTGACAATAGAATTATACCATGGGAAGGATCACTCTGCAAGAACAGCTGATCAGACAGCTGGAATTTAGGAACAGGCGGCCATGCAGCTGTTGGCTTAGTAAGTGACTGAGAGCCCAGCAAGTGTAACTGTGGGGCAGCTGTGTATGAGACACCAAAACCAGGCAGCAAGAAATGATCTGAGGGCCCCAGGGCCAGGCAGTACCAATGGAAAAGAGCAAATCATAAACAGAATGGAAAAGAAAGCGATGGATTATAAAAACAACAGGACCTGACAACAACAGAAGTGGGGAATGGGATCAGACAGCAGGAGCAGCTTTCTGAACAGGGCTGGCATCAGACAGCATATGCAGCCCATTAGACAGGAAAAGGATCCAAAGCCAGGAACAGTTCTTTGGCAAGAAGCACAATAACCCAACAGATGCAATAAATCAGGTTTGACAAGATGAGTGGAGTGTCCTGCACTAAAATGATCTGGAAAAGCTGTCACTAAGGAGCAGAGCAAGGCTGAGCAGTTAATGTTAAGCACATTCCTACAGAGCCTAACTGGAACCTGTAGCACCTTCCTCTGGTGTCGTGGCACGTGGTCCCTTCCTGCTGCAGGTAATTAGGAATGGGAAGGGGCCATACACTCGGATTTGACAATTATAACCCTTCACCAAGGCAAGGTCTCTGTCACTTTCTCTCATTGCTGTTGTGAGCTTGACTGGTTTGAGAGGATTATGAGTAATGATTAAATCCAGCAGCCTCTTTTTCTCTGTACCAAGCACCAGAAAGTGTCTTTGAACCTTCTTCCTGCAGTGGGAAAAGTTCTGTTTAAAGCTGCAGCAGAAAACCTTCAGTAAAATATTAGCAAGGCATTGAGGGAAGAGAGATTATAGGTCATTGTCTTTAGATATCATCTGGCCTAATGCACTAGCACAGCCTGTGACATTGAAAAAGAAATAGCACCAATACATCATTAATCCCTTAAGCATCTATGACTGCTATTAATTTCATCTTTCATTGGCTTATTCTTCCTGTACTCTTGCCAATTTGTGATGACTGTTTCTGTTTCTATAAATCACTGGAATGCCTGGAAACATTATAAAAATCACAGACAAGTGAAATTACATTTTTCATTCTTTCCTCTACTCCCTCCTCTTCCCCTGCAAAACCCATAGTTATACCTGTGTGGAAGATTTCTCAATTTTTTTAATTTAATCTTTGAAGGCCTGCATTATCACCTGTCTAAACCTTCAAGATAGTGGTTAGAAAAATTTATAGACCAGTTTTTTTATTAAAAGTTGGTGTTTCTAGCACTATTGCCCAGTTCAGCATTGTTTATCTAGTGCAGACAAGAACAACGAGATGAAAACCTACACTCATCATGTACTACCCATACTGACCTCTGTCAGTGCTGGAGCTGCTCATGACAATTTTCTTTGCAGTGAATTTGATTAATTTCTTGATCATCCCTCAGTAACATGCAAACACATTAAATCACATCATATCTGCCCACAAAATCTTATCACTGATTGTCTCTGCTCTTGTTTTACTCTCCCATATATTTATTTTTTGAATTGTTTCTTCCATTCCCCATCCAAAAATCTCCTACATGAGATCAGCAGATAAAAGCTCATGGGATCAACGGCACTAAACTTTCATGAGGTTTCTCAGTCCTCTAACTCTTCATGCTGTTAAATTAAAGCATTAATTTGCAGAACAAACCAAGAGTCTTCCCTGGCCTCTCCTCACAGAAGTGAGTCTATGAGATCTTAATCTTTCTCTGTGTGTATGCACATTGTAAATTCAGAGATAGCCCAGTTTCTTATTTGGGTCCTGACACTCTCTCATCAGGTGTTCTCACCTGAGACCTCTAACCTGAACATAATTCTGCTCTTACCTGTGTCACTGGAGGCTGCCTGAGGTTTTAGGCGAAAGCCCAGGACCAGTTTTTAGTCACATTGACAACGTGACCACTCTTCCAGTGACTCAAGAATAACTAATGCAGGTAGTGGTAGCTCTAAAATGTCTTCCCATATCTGCCTCTGTGGAATATGCACATTTGTTCTCTGTCCTCTGCAGTTCTGTACTGAAACCATTTGAGTTTTTTTCTACACTAATCCAGCATACTTCTACCTTGATCACATATTTCATCCCCTCCCTCCCAGCCAGGAATGTTCTGACCCTGTAACCTGTCACCTGGCTCTATGTGGGGACTGAGACCCATCCGTGAGCACTCCTGGGACTGGGAGAGAGAAATCCTTCCAGGCTGGGGTAGAGAACAGCTCCTTGTCTCACCTACCCAGCTCTGAGGGACAGGAGCTCCTGGGATGTGCAGGAGCCCTGCAGTTCCTCCCCTTTGTCTGAAAGAAACCTTGGGTCAGGTGTGTGGGAAGAAGGAAGGCTGATGTCCCTTTAGTCAGAACCGTGTCTCTGCCAAGAGTCAAAAGCAGCTGCAGCGTGTCATGGTGTCACTTGTGACAACATTCACAGACCGTCCTGGCCCCATGGTCTGCAGTGCTGGATCAGCAGGGGAGCAGTGAAGGCACAGCTCCAAGGGTGTGAGAAAGCACTGCTGACACAAGCTGGTGTATGGGCTCTGATTTGGGAGAAAGCACTGCTGACACAGGCTGGTGTATGGGCTCTGATTTGGGATGTTTGCTGCCACACTTTTAAGGCCAGCCCTGCTGTTTACAGCTATCCTAGAGTATGGAAGTACTGTAAGGAGAAAAGAAGCACAGGGAATATACTAGAAATTTGTGGCAAGAAAGCAATTTATTCTGTCATAATACTTCCAAAAAAGTAGGTGCCTGAATCCATCAACTCTGGATTCTTCTTCACCTGCATGTCACCACGTTCTCTGCTGCTTTAATAACATCTGAAGTAAATTAATGATAACTGCAGCATCCTGGATATAGGATATTCCTGGAAAGGAAGATTTGAATCTATATTCTATATAGATAATAGAAGATGTGAATGCCAATATTTCCTCATGATAAATGCCTTGGAGAGGAGGAGCATTTCCACAAAGCTCCTTTTTCTAGCCTTAGTTAAAAGACAACAGTGGGTTTTGTTTTATTTTGATAAGGTTAATTGAAAGAGGATTGCAACACCTGTCATTGGCAAGATCATTTCACAGCCTGTCGTGTTACGCTTACCAGCCCCAAAAGTTCAGAATGACAGAGCAGCCAAAACAAAAAAGCAACTTTTCCCTGCAGCTCAGAGTGAGGGGTGAGGGGTGGATTTGAACCCAGCCTCTCCCTGCAGCTGCCTGGGATGGGAATCAGGGGAGCCAGAGCCTTGCTGGGGAGTAAATGAGAGCTCCTGCTTGTAGTAGGTTTAACCACGTTAAACTGTTCAACGTTCTGATTTGAGGCACTGCCCTCATCACCCTGTTGGGGATGGGGCACTCGTGGTGTTTCCCACCATCTGGAAAGAGGAATGTGCACGGGAAGCCAGGATTCAGCCCCGCCACAGAACTCAGTGACAGTGCCAGGACTGAGCCAGTGGCCCTCTTTCTGTGGGTAGTTTATCTTGCCTTTGCTTCCTACACATCTTGGCATGCAATTTATCTGATTATTCATATAGCTAAATATGTGAACAAACCATACAGGAAAATAGAGTATAAAATAGAAAACAGTGTAACTTTCATAAGATAATTTTTAAAAAAAGCAAACAAAAAGTGTTGGGACTGGAAGGAATGCATTAACTGCTGATGCTACAAAAGGTCCCTTCAAAAATTCCAGCAGAATCTGGGAACTTAGCAATGACCAATTCCCTTGATTTATGGATAAAGCAAAGTCCTAAATACTTTTTAATTCTAATGCCATTAATGCAGTCTTCACATTGTGTTTAAAAAATAAACTAATATGTGTAAATAAAGGAGAAAGCTATTTTCTGCTAAGAAAGTAGATTTTGGTTTCCAAGTTAATGGGTAATTGTAAACAGCAGCCACCTAGATACCATTCTTTATAGCATGAATAGAACCATCAGCAGAGTGAAACTAGAGGAAGAAAGAATATTTGCTTCAACTGCTTTGTAGTTCTTTTAATTAAAAGAAATCTTCTGCAGTGTGCAGCTACAAAGCAGCTATTTAATAAAAAAAAAGTATCATTTTATACAGCTTTTGAAAAAGGGGGGAAATGTAATAGCAACAACAATAGGATGAGATGCATTATAAATTTCAGGAAGAATCAACCTCTCAAAGGAGAAAATGTTTGTGTCAGAAAAGGTCTCCATTCCACAGGAAAAGGAAAATTGCCTTTGGGAACACCTACAGCATTATACTTTCTTTTAAAAAAACCCAGCTTCCGTGTTCTGCATTTTACTTGTTTTGAGGGATACTTTGCTCACAACATTCTAATCTTCAACAAAAATGCCATTATTCACATTTGAGGAACTCACCCTCACTCTCAGCTAAGCTCAGTCCTATTGGAACAAACCCAAATCATCCCTCTCTGCACTTGAATTTGCCTTGAGAGAGCCACCTTTGAACAGGTCCTTCCCTCCCCCTGCCTCTGTCCATATCTCCTTGTACGAAAATGTACAACTGTATGCAGGTAAAATAACTGCATAAGATTTCTCCTTACTAAGCAGCATAAACTCCAGCATCTTTCTGTAGTTAATAAATTCTGAAATTATAGAAAATTAAGTTCAGCCTCAGAAAAAGTAGATTTGCACTGGTGTAAATCAGAGAACAACCAGATCCAAGATTTTCACAATTCTGAAATTTTGCCAAGGTCAAGCTATTGATTTTGTCCTTCTTGGTACTATAAATATTTGAAGGAAGAGCAAATACTTTGATAAGATGTCAGCAATCATGTAGTACAGAAATGGAAAGGACTGTTTTTGTTTTTTTCTTGGGCAGAACTTTTTAGGATAATTTCAAGAGTCTTTCTTAGTATATAGTCATGTCATTTCTAGTAATATATTGTTGTTTCATATGTCCATTGTATTCCTGTGATAAACAGAATTGTCTTTCAAAAAGTCACCAGTCACTCCATTAGTGAGAATTTATGATTTCTGCATTGGTGGTTGAAACTGTTACAAAATTCAATTTTGCCTCTGAGGGATTATAAACTCATGTAAGTTTTTGCTGAAATATATTTATGAAATTTTTTAGGTATAGCCTACATATGAAAAAATATATTATGGAAGAAATGTATTATTGTTTATACCCATCACATTCAGAGTGGTCATAATTCATCTTAGTATTTACAAACATTTTTACATTTACCTTAATAACTGAAAACCCCTTAGCCTAAAAAAGAAGTTGCATCTGTCTCTAACACAGAAATTACTGCATTACCTGTACATGACATATCAGATAAGCATATGCAAATTTGTCAGATATGTTAATATCTCATACCTTGGCTGATAGAAGATTTGGAAAATTACAATATAAATGAGGTTTGCCCACAACAATTACAGAAAAGGCTAAAGAAACTCATCTTCAGGATGCTGTATGCCCGCATTATACTTGTTAAAATAATAGTACTTATCATCTGAAATGTTTTCCCTCTAAAAGGAAAAAATGTAATTAACTTACATGAAGTAAAATCTTTTTAAATTAATGAAATGAAAAGAGAAATTAATTTGAAGGGGGAAAAGAAATCAAGAACAAACTTTATTAAATACATCAGCACCATTAATATTCATTTCAGTGAAATGAATATAATTAGAAATGGTTAGCAAGCAAGAATGCAGAAATCTGTTCTCTCTGCACAATGGAGGAATTGTTCCATGATACTCTCTGTGAAACACAGCTTCACATATTTCATTGCAAGTAGCCTTCTGATACAGGCTGGGTTTAGCTGCAAAACTGAAAGCGAATAGTTCTTCAGTTAAGACATTTAAAGTCCAGCCTGAGTTCTAGATCAAGAAAATGGTTCCATACACGGTTAAAATAAAATACAGCAGCTATTATTAATGTTCTCCATAAAGTGCTCTGCTTTACAGAGTGCTCTGCACTAGCAGCCCCCTGGAGTAAGTGTTGCCTAATTTAAGCAAAGCAGGAGCAAGCACAAACTGGATTATCTGCTAATATTCAATCTTCACTCCCAAACCAAACATCTCTGGAACAAATCTGTAGGAGTGGCTCAGGAACCTCTGCTGCCATAAAAACAGAAGAAGTTGTACTCAGAACCGTCAGCAGCCTGCAGGACAGACAGACACACAGCATCAGTTCTGTCCCTCAGGACATCCTCGCAGGCTGAGCCTGGCTGAGGGAGCCCTGGAGGCTCCCGGGCTGCCCTGGCACAGCGAGGCAGGGCTGTCACCAGCTGCCCTGCACGGAGCACACGCTCCATGCTCGTTCCTCTCACTCTGAGTCAAATCCTGAAATCCTGCACTTACGCTGCACTGGCTCTACTGGAGCCTGAACATACTCATGATTCACCCGTGGGTGTGCACTGGTGTGTACCTGCTATCGTTTCTGGTCTGTAAATACTGGCTTCAACAGACAGCACTCCAGAAAATATATTGATAAACATTAGGGATAGAAGGAGGAATCATTCCTTACATAATATTCAAACCACCATTTGTCCGTACTTTCTCCATCTCAGAAGATTTTATGGCCGCCAAAGCTTGTTTAGCAAATGATGTTTTCTGACTAAGATGAAGAGAGTCCATCCTGCTTTGCCCCTCTCTTCTGCTCACACTTTCCACAGAGGTTTAGCAGACTAGCAGATCAAGCTATAAACAAAAATAATATAAATACAGCCTGTAGTAAAGGCTGTCAGTGTTAAACAGATCCCACAATTTTTCATAGCCTTGCACTGGCCCCACTGTGACTATACTGATTTCTATCATTTTTGGAGACAACCAGAAAAGCACAACACTGTCCAGGCTGGCCACTTATAAAGTGGTCTAAATTCTCTTTTGAAATATACTCACAAAATACTTTGTCTAATTATAGTGAATTATACATTTAAATGATCAGGTGAATCTATGCTTTCCTTAAACCAACATACAGGGATTATTATGGTGGTATTTAATATTCTGCTACATCTATGAAATCAATAAATTATGAGGTTTGACACAATTCTCCCTTATTTCTTTCCTGACTAAAGGAATTATTAACCAAATGATGCTATTAGGTACTATTTAACTTTGTATAGTAATACTTGCATAGTATCTTTCATGTTAGTGTCAGAACTGACAAGAAAAGCAAGAATAGACAGGAATATTGTGCAATACTGCCAAACTACCACCACTATTGAAGTCTTGACTTGTTAACTTCCTGAATGGATTTAAGACATGTCAAGATTGTCATAATCTTGACAAGTTTTCTCTCACTCATATACTTCTGCTTTCAAAAAAGAACACTCAAAAAATAAATTTAAAAAAAAAAGTAAAATGAATTTTCTGAAATGTGGAGCATAGTAAAGTAACTTTAGATATTTGAAGAGTCATGGACTTTCATACCACTGCAGATATTCATGGTTAAAAAGTATTTAATGATAAACCACCTAAAATCCTTCACAGTATAAAGCTTCAAAGCAGTGTAAATTCTTCAGGCGGAATACCTATATATGAAATTTTTCTGTGACCTAGAGCCAAAACTTCAGCCAGTCCAACTCACAGTAGATTCATTATCTTTAATGAAATGCCACTGATCCACCCTTGGAGTACTGACCCATAATCTTTTAATACACCTCAGCTGATTAGTGCTGATTCTGCTTTCTATAACTCTTTTCATGTATTATTCCACCTACTTTTCTGGAACTCGCTTGCTCAAAAGTGAGAGAGATGCAAATCTGGGCCTTACTGCAGCCTAAGCACTTCAGCCTCCTTGCAGCAGACACCAGCAGCTGTGAGAGAATCCTTGAAAGCACAGGGACAAAGAGCTCCAACCAAACTGAGCAATGGCAGCTGCACAAGGAACAAAGAAATCCCAACACTGTACCTGGAAAAGGAAAATCTACTGACAACACACATTTATTCCAGCAGAATCTGCTTGTAAACTCACAACTACCATGACATCCCAGCACACAGCTGGGTGTGCCAGCTGTGAGAAGGACCAAGAACACAGCTGGGTGTGCCAGCTGTGAGAAAACCCAACACACAGCTGGGTGTGCCAGCTGTGAGAAGGACCCAGCACACAGCTGGGTGTGCCAGCTGTGAGAAGGACCCAGCACACAGCTGGGTGTGCCAGCTGTGAGAGTGACCCAGCACACAGCTGGGTGTGCCAGCTGTGAGAGTGACCCAGCACACAGCTGGGTGTGCCAGCTGTGAGAGTGACCCAGCACACAGCTGGGTGTGCCAGCTGTGAGAGTGACCCAGCACACAGCTGGGTGTGCCAGCTGTGAGAGTGACCCAGCACACAGCTGGGTGTGCCAGATGTGCGAGTGACCCAGCACACAGCTGGGTGTGCCAGCTGTGAGAGTGACCCAGCACACAGCTGGGTGTGCCAGCTGTGAGAGTGACCCAGCACACAGCTGGGTGTGCCAGCTGTGAGAGTGACCCAGCACACAGCTGGGTGTGCCAGCTGTGAGAGTGACCCAGCACACAGCTGGGTGTGCCAGCTGTGAGAGTGACCCAGCACACAGCTGGGTGTGCCAGCTGTGAGAGTGACCCAGCACACAGCTGGGTGTGCCAGCTGTGAGAGTGACCCAGCACACAGCTGGGTGTGCCAGCTGTGAGAGTGACCCAGCACACAGCTGGGTGTGCCAGCTGTGAGAGTGACCCAGCACACAGCTGGGTGTGCCAGCTGTGAGAGTGACCCAGCACACAGCTGGGTGTGCCAGCTGTGAGAGTGACCCAGCACACAGCTGGGTGTGCCAGCTGTGAGAAAAACCAGCACACAGCTGGGTGTGCCAGATGTGAGAAAAACCCAGAACACAGCTGGGTGTGCCAGCTGTGAGAGTGACCCAGCACACAGCTGGGTGTGCCAGCTGTGAGAAAAACCAGCACACAGCTGGGTGTGCCAGATGTGAGAAAAACCCAGAACACAGCTGGGTGTGCCAGCTGTGAGAGTGACCCAGCACACAGCTGGGTGTGCCAGCTGTGAGAGTGACCCAGCACACAGCTGGGTGTGCCCACTGTGAGAAGAACCAGGCACACAGCTGGGTTTGGCACACATCCACACTGGGATCTCCTGGGACAACACATGTGCACCTCAGATCTAATTTACTACAGAAAATTATCACATTCATGCGGCCGTGAGTAGCCTACATTTCTCATCCAAGATCTCCTCTATCTCCTGCAAGAACCAAGAGTCCAAAGGGGATGATAAAAATTCCCCATATTGCTCTCACAACATACTCTTGATCACAATACCTGCATGGAAAAATGTACACACAATATCTACCCATGAGAAAAGAAAGTGGAGCCCAAGCAGGCTTGGATTTCAAAGGCATTAGATTCTCTCAGAAGCAAATTTGCTTTCTTAGCAACATCCACAGCATGTTTAGAGCCAACTACAAACACTCTCAGCTTTATCATTCTATGTCTGGATCATACATTCCATGGAAATCAAAGAATTCAGGAGTCATCTTGGAGTAAAAAATTGGAAAATAATCTTCTAAAGAAAGAAAACATTTTAACCTTCTTGGAACTCAAATAGTTGGGGGAATATGATCAAAGTACTTCTAGAGCCTTGATATCATAGAAACAAAAAACAAAACCAACAACAAACAAACAAAACAAAAAAAAAAGGAGACCCTTTAAGGGATAAAACAGTTTGTGTTAACTAAAACTATGTGAAAACCAGAATTAGAAAAGAACTTTTAAAAACCTGAATTCTAACAACCTACACACACAAAATCTTATAACATTAGACTGGAAAATAGTTGTAAAAAAATCTCTTTAACTTAGAAGTTCTAAATTAGTACTTTAAATAAACAAAATAAAGATGCATGATGTTTTGAGTTCACTTATTCTCTTTATGGCATCGATGACACATATTCAGCTTATATGTGGAACAAACGGCTCATTTTCTTCTCTTTTTGGCATTGTCGAGACAGAAAAATTCATAAGAAATAATCTGTCTTCCTAAACGCTTCATACATCAACTCCAAAATACACTGCATTGCAGAAAACAAATTTGTAGAAAAAATGTGTCTGCTAAATGTCTGTTATGCTGAGAGTCAATGTTCAGTGATTTTTATGTCTTGGAAAATGCATAAGCTGTCAGAAAATATATGCAAAATGCTCTGAGACCTCTCACAATGCAGCTGCTGTAGATAGCACACAAACTCCTAAATGTGGGAGATGCAGAAATGGTACTTTTTCCTTTTAATTGCACTTCATCAGTATAATCTCTTCCCTCTGCCTTTCTGAGTTGTTCACCAACAGTTTGTGGCAGAAGTGGTTGCTGTAAGTGGCAGAAGCAGAACATATGAGAGTCACAGAACATGGGAGAGTCACGATGCCAAGACCCAACAATTGCTGCTCAGCAAATAACACACATTTACAAAATGCCAAATGTTTAACTAAACTAAAAGGTTAAGTAGAAAGGATCTGTAAATCAGAGGCTGGGTCTAGGAACTTTGTCTCAACTAAGTATCACAGACTTCTCAGTGATACTGAAATGTTTTAATTCCTGAACCTTTACCTGCCAGTGCAATGCAGCACGTGAAGTCCTCCTAAGGAGTCCTCCCTGCTCTCAGAGAGGTGACAGTGCTCTCATTCTTCACTATGAAGGAATCTTCTGTTGATTAATTCTTCCAACACAATTTCTAGAAATCTGAGTATGTCTGAATATTTGGGGACAAAGTCTTGTCCATCGAATTTTGATTGGTGCAGACAAAGACATACATGCTAATGGGTGTTAACCTGCTTTACAACAGAGAATATTTTTATTTATTTTATATACAGATGTAAAGCATCTTGTGTGCATTTGAACCATGTGCTTTTTTTCTACTAGCTCACTAACTTGTAACATAAAAGATGCTTAATTTTGTTTTCTACATACATAATTCCTTATTGAAGAGATCAAGCTAACTTGTATTTTAAGATGTTAGAGTAGAACAGGGAAAGAATCAGCTAAAGAATATTTATAAAATGTAGAAATATTCACCTTATCAGCATGACACGAATTTCAGTATAGAGTACATAAGGGACTATCAAACCAATCTCTGCACCTTTCAAGACAATACATATGGAATGTGGGATGGCTCAGAGGGCCACAGAATGTCAGATATAATGTTATATGATGTTTATCCTGAAGAGAAAAATAACAGGCTCCTGGACATTAGTGATCAGTTACCCCAGCTGCAATATCTGAA
This sequence comes from Thryothorus ludovicianus, assembly GCA_013397245.1. Taxonomy (NCBI): domain Eukaryota; kingdom Metazoa; phylum Chordata; class Aves; order Passeriformes; family Certhiidae; genus Thryothorus; species Thryothorus ludovicianus. Next base: position 592,354 of record VZTB01010947.1, read on the forward strand.
AGATGCTAAAAAATATAATAATAACTTCTGAGGCAAAGAGAAACAGTGAGGGAATAAAAAAAGCAGCTGACATAAATTTGACAAGGATAAACTATATGAAATAAATTTAATTGTCTCCGGGGTCTCTGGTCTACTAAAAATGGGAGAACATAGATGTTTCATATGTTTGTATGAAAATAAGCACAGTCTAATAAATACAATAAAGATATTAGTAAAAAAAGGATAGAAGAATTCCCTATAAGATGGATTCTGACCTGAATGCACCACTTTCACTCAGAGCAGGGTTCAGGAGTGTGCATTCCTTTCAAGATGGGTCCTAGACTCGTATTTTATAACATTTTGGACAGATGGCATAATATAATATAAACAATGCAATCACTCTGAATTTTACGTCAATGTTTTAAATGTCACAAAATGTGGTTTAAGACCACACAGCTACTCTACCCAGACTATGCAGCAGAGAGATTAAATGCAGGTGTGATACATTTTCAGAATGCAGGCTGAAGGAAAAGTTCTCCCTGCAGGAAGAGTTTGCACCCTCTCTGCAGAGCGGCAGTTCTGTGACCGGGACACGGAGCTGCCTCTGCAGGGAGGTGCAGAGATTGTGCTTTTGTGCAGCAGTGTAAGGGCAGAGGAAAGGCTGTGTGCCCATTATTAATGCTGATCTACCAGCTGGCAGTCTTGGAAACCAGGAAAAATATTTTAAACAATAAATTCTTGTTCTCATAGAGGTCTTTAGATGGGCGGAAACCCAGAGCTCTGCCTTCCACAGGGGCTGTCACAACAAACTTCAAAACATCACTGAACCCTCCATGAAACTAAAATTCAAGGTACAAACGTGGGGGAAAAGAGAAACAGCAGGCCATGTGATAAGTAATTTCTAAGGAAATATTTTCCACGAAGCAATTTGCAGATGCTGCAATGGACAGGAATACAAAGTGATTTTTTGATCTGGTTAGAGAAACCCATGAGGGTTTGTTTGATGTTCAGCAAACACTATAAGTCTCCAAAGCAGCAGGTTACATCCAGTTAACATTTGAGATTGTCCACTAAGTTCCACACCCACGGGAAAACAATGAATAGCACGAGTTAGGGAATGATTGCTTCTGCAAATGAAGGTCATCCAGAATCTGAACATTCCCACACTGTAAGCTCATTTTGTACTGTCAGGCTTCATTCTATCTCCTATAAATTAAATATCATCAGTAAGAAGAGCCATTTTTCTAAGGATTTCCTAGAACTAAATAAAACTTTGCTTACACTGGAGTAGATGTGTAATACCATTATAGAAATACAGTGCTGTGCTTCACTTCAGAAAATTTTAATGACAGAAAAATTTTTTGCATGGCAAAAAATTAATTGATACCCCTAATTGAGTCACGAGAATAATTCTGTCACCAGAATTTCTGCTATTAATATTTCTGTAGTTCTTTTTCAGCACAAGTCCTTTTGTTTTTTAGAGTCATTATCGTTTTTCTTACCAAAAGATCTCTTTGTCAACAAGGAACCGTAATTCTGCTAGGACAATTTTCCAATACATTATGGACATAGGGGTAAGCTATACCTAAGTGCAAAATTTTACTGCAGCATTTTAATCACCTCCCAGGACTGGTCATCTATTATAGTGGAAGGTGTTTCTATTATATAGACATCAAATACTTTAAAAGTGCAGGGTGCATACCACTGTTTGAAATCAGGTAAAGATGGAAGGGAAATTGTTTATGTAGCCAAGAAAGCCACTACTCAAGACAAAGGGGAAATAATCATTGAGAGCTGAGCTAAGAGCTCCCCACATTGTAAAGGAGTGCTGAAAGCAGGAAGCAAACAAGAAACCAGAAAAAGTGATATAGTATTGAAAAATATCTGCCACTGCTTTCAGCTGTCTCCTGAATGCTGTTCATTCCAAAGGCTGTCAGTGCAGGGGAATTTTGCTGAGTCTGAGAGGGAGAGAAAGTGCAAAAACCGGAATGGCCACAATCCAATTTAAGGAAAAGAACAATGTCTACAGAAAACTACAACATAGTCTACAGAAGAGCTCAAGGATGAGTCTGCCTTTTTGTAAACAACTTCTTTTTTTGGCCAATTTTTTTTCCCAAGAAGTGCTTTTTCTTTCTCATCCATTTCTTTCTACAGTTTAAAGCTTCTTTCAAAACCATATCTTAAAGTTTGAGTGACCCCTGCTGCTATCCTCTTTATCTGCCTGTGCAGAATCACTTTCATGTGCGAGGTCCAAGACATCCGAAAAACTTAACTGATGAATTCTTAAAAGCATGCCCAGACTGCCAGTCCTCAGAAATGCCTTTTTAGCCCCATAACAAGATTACTGTAAGCTTTGGTTTCTTAACGCTATTCTTCAGTGGGCAAAGAAGCCACATCTGCCTCTGAATATGCCAAGGTTTAAATCCAAGGTTTTTCAGTGACATCAGCCGGACATTTGAAGAGGTGGAAAAGAAAAATCGAGTTGTTCTATGGCTTAAAGATTAATGTTATAATACCTGCAAATCAACAATGAGAGTAAGCATTATTAAACTTTCACAATGTGTTAGAAAGTCTCCAGATTTTTTTCAGTAAAATACACGAATCCTTTTCAAGAGTAAGTGCCAAGCGTTGATTTCCAATATTAAAAGCAGACGACCTGCATTCACAGTACAGCTAAAACCATAAAATGTGTTATTTTCTTTTTATTCCTCTCTATTTCTATACATGCTGTTCTCAAGTACTGTTCTGCACTACTGAAATAATTTGCAGAGTTTGCTAATGAATAAATTACTTCCACATTTCAAAATATATATCATACAAAAATCAAGCCAACCTAGTCAGACCCAAAATGGTACAGCAAATGAATATAAATAACCCCAGCATATAGATCAAGATATGGCAGACTGGCATTCTGATGTAAAAAACCAATATTAGTAAGTGCAAGCACATACAGAAAGCATTATTGCTGGAAATTGAACTGAAGTCTGAGAAGATTAGCTAAAATATGTGAAGATAGAGGAATAGCTATGAATTTGTTTCTCATTTTCAGCTCAATGGGCTGTATTTCACACAGGATGTTGAATAGGATACAGACTGATCTTTAAAACTTTTGGTTAAGTTACTTATAAAAGTTGAACACAGCCACAGAACTTCAACATGGGAAATGTCTGACTTTTATATGTTTGAGCAGAATGACTGCTGGATCTGCCCTAGGTGGTGTATTTTAAAGAATGAACTGGGAAAGGAAATAAAGAAATCAGAAATTAATCACAAGATGAATTGACTTAACCAATATGCTATTGTCACTAATTTACTTCAGACATGAACATGTAATTGTTTTATCTATATGTATATTGGTTTGGAACCAGAATCAAGTCACAAATCTTAGCATCAAATAGCATTGAAGGGTTTAAAATACAGAAAAGGAAACCATAACTGGTTACATTAAGCCACTGATTATGCATGCAATGCAGTTGTATTTCTTATTTCAGTTATTTCTGCTTAACTTAGCTGGTCTCTCTCACTTCTGATCATTCTTTGCCTTCTCCTCTGTTTTGTTCTGACTGATATCAAACTCTGGACTAAAGAGGAAATTACTCTCCTGTATATGTTGATGTAAAGCCAGAAAGGTGATAAATAGATTTTATATGTATCATAACACATGGAACAGAGAGGATGAATGAAAATCCAATCTAAAACCAGAGACAATTTTGAGGTGAACAGATATTTTACATTCATTTTTAGATTTTTAACAACATCATTTTTCTGTCATCGGAAAATTCTCATTCATTCTGTCTGGTGGTTCCCAGGTTGATCCCTGAAGAGATCCAGGAGCTCAGCCTTGGGTTTTCCTTTTGATGCAGTCAAGTGAGTTCTGCATCCATCTCAAAAATGGTGTTGTTAATCCCTAAGGTCTCTAGTTAACCTAAAGCAGGAGTCCATCTAAATCTGATCTATTGTATTGTCTAGATAATTAATTTTATGAAGAGAGCAGTCTGTGAGATTAGTCTAGAATTACCTGTCAGGGTAGAACCTCCAATCACAGTACAGAAAAATAGTGGGTGAATTAAATAGCACTCTGATTGCAGCTAACAAGAATTGCTAATGCTTTGGTGTTAATATTTCTTTGAGTTCCCAATATCTTTGCCTTGCTATTTTAGTGTTATGCTTGGTCCTGCCTGCACATATTATCCCCATTATTCCCATAAACTGTAAGGAAGCTTTTAATTTAGTACTACATTCTTTGGAAGTACTTCAGCATCAAAGTTAGATTGCATTGCCCTTCCCTAAAAGCTACAATCATAAACCTATTCCTGTATGAGAAAGGAAATAAACTCTGTAATAGGAAATTATCAGCAAACTCCTTTATCTCCTACAAAAAAAGGAGACCAGCATGTTTCAGATGTAAGGCACAAAACTGTTGCAAATATATGAATCAACAACACGAGGAAAATGTTGGGTTCAATTGTTTTGCAAGGATCAAATTCCACAGAGCCTACAGCTCCAAAGGCAGGATGTTTTTGTTTCCATGTAAATCACGTAGGCATTCCTCACTCTCAGTAATGCAGGATCCTTATCAAGCAGTTCCCTTGCCCCTGTTACTGACTGCTAACAGCACAGGACACTGACCCAGTGCCTGCAATTAACTCCTCTGAGGGGGCACGGAGAGGTCCAGCAGAGTAATGAGTTTGTTTCTGTGTGGGAGAGAATGGAAATCAGTGGGATGGAGAGCAGTGTAAAGCTGCCTAGAGGTGAAGGATGCACTGACCCCTGGACTGTCTCCTAATATGGTCCTGAAAAAATGGAAGTTGTTCAGGATTATGTAACTTCATCTCAAATTAACAATGATAACTGACCTGAAATAAAAGCTGATGTAATACTGCTCTTGAATGGTTTTCATAGATTTTGAATAACAGACATGAAAATCAAAAATTATGAAGGCCAAAACAATGATAGAAAAAGGACACCCAGATATAGGAGAAACGTGTGGAGAGACATAAGGCAAACAGGTCTGTTTCACTATTTTGAAGTGTTTATGCAAATATGCAGAAAGCAACTAGTGTAAGGCTTAACAAAGAATGCAGTGCCAAATGCCATATGACACTGGAGGTCTGCTAGAGCAGAAACTGCCATCATCCTCCCACACTTGCAACTCAATACAGCCATGGCATTTGGCTGTTCAAAACCTTTCCTCTTCCAGAGAAAAAGATTTGAGGTGCAGATTGTCACCCTGTAGCATTCAGTACTGTGGTTACACCTAACTCTGCAAGGCCAGTGACATAAAACAATAAACACTAGAAGGAATTTCAAAGCAGGGGTGATGCTGTGGATATTTCCATGCATAACATGCAGCAAACCAACCAAAGCTGCCAAGTGGCTTCGTTTTCTTGAGAAGTGGTTGCTAAAAACTGAGCACTTGATAAGACTAAATGTGAAAGATCTACGTCTGTTTCTCCTCATGCTGACCCCTGCAATATGTCAGCAGACTGCAAAATAACAGTCTGCACAAAACACAACTGAAACATGCCCACTGGCCAAATGGGAAGAGTTATTTCAGCTGGCTGCAGCGGTGTCTGACAGACACTGCCAGAGCTCTCTGCTAGCATTAGTGGAGACAAGGACCATCAGCAGTGGAGGTGCTGGCTAGAAAAGGTTACAATCTCTGCCAAGGATCCTTGGAGGGCTTTTGTGAAAAATACAGTCATTCAGCTACATTTGAAAGGAAGAAAGCCCACCAAATTATTCGTATTTGTGAATATTCAGTTGTACACTACACGGATGGCAGGGGGTATGAAAGGCAGCCATGAAACCAGGCAGGGGGGAACTTTCCTTTTTGGGTTCAATGGGAGGAGTAACCCACAGCAAGATTGGTGCTGTTGTACTTAAACTGCAATTCCTATCAGTCATAAGGAGCCAAGCAGCTCATCTGAGGAATGCCCCTTTTGCATCTATGTTTTACACCTTCCTATGTCCTTCTCTCTGAGCCCCCATCTTTCTGTTGGGCCTTTTTGCAGCAGACTTTCCCAGGGCTTCTGTGGTATCTAAACAATGTAAGGCAGCCACTAATGCAACACAATGAATTCTTCACTTTAATTTTCATTATTTTTAGGAAAATGGCTCTTCAAACCTCATTGGAAGGTACTGTTGTTTTCACTGCCCAAACCAGCAAGTCAAAGATTTTATTCTTCAAATATCCTGGGTTCACACTGCCTTCCATTTTGCTGCCTGATGCAGTTTAGTAAATTCTGCCTTGGTGCCTGGAAAGTTGTCTATGGATGACTAAAAGAGAGTGTATTTAATTAAGAAAGCTCTGGATTAATAAAAGTTGCAGATAAAAATTTGGGAACTTGCTGCACTGTGAATCAGGATGCAATGGCTGATTTTAAGGATATTTTTGGATTCAGCAGCTTTTCCATCCTATGCAAAAAGCTTCCTTCACCTCCAAGAGGCTGCAGCTCATTCAGTTAAAGCTTTATAGACCAGAGCTGTGAAGAGCTGACATTACCAGGCAAATGTGGGCTGACTGTGCAGCCTGGGTCTGCCAGTGCTGCTCTGAACAGTGCACAATTCATTGTATTTTATCTGTTCTTCCCTTTTCTCAAAAATAATTTGAGGCAGAATAGTGTTTAGTGAGTTTGGCAACAGCTGTGTGACCACAGAATGGTTTTCTTCTGGGTCTGGATTGTACCCAGCACGAACTCAGAGACATTGCAAGGGGCATTGGAATTACAACTTCAGTAACCTGCCATTCCTTTTTTTTTTTCTTAAGAAAACCAGTACTCCCAGAATTATCTACTAAATAATTTTGAATATTTCCTCTTCTGCTTTTAACTGGATCAATTAACATTTTATAACTACCCGTGAATTATTTAAGGATTGAAAAGTCTCTCTTGAATGCTCAGCTAAATTAAACCCAAAATACTTAAAACCCAAGTAAATTTGGAATTGTTCTAGAGCCTCAGAGGTATTAGCAAAGGATTATTTAGGCTTCTTATTAAAAAAAAAACAAAACCCAGCAAACACAGAATATTTAGTTAATGTCTTCACAAACTTTCTGAACTGAGTGACCAGAACATATTCAATATTTGTGACAATATTTTGGTTCACAGAGCTGATAGCATGGAAGCACAGGCTGTCTCCTGGCTTTATGCTGATAGCATAGTTTCATTGTTATTCTCTCTAAAAAGTCCTTACTCTGGTAATATTTTTTTATTTTGCTTGTTCTTGCTCTAATAATTTGTCTTTTTTTTGTTCCCTAGGTCATTATGACTATATTCATTACTTGAGTATTTTTAATGTTCTTAAAAGCTACTTCTGAAACTCAGTGTTACTAGTGCAAGAAAATTTTAGCATTTTAGTAAAATATCATTTTAGTAGCATAAATTAGAGACAGTAATTGGGACAATCAGAAAATGCATAAGAAGGAAAAGAATAAATAGTCAATGCTTGCTGTAAAATATCTATAATGGTTGTTTTATCAGCATCTGCTTTCTTAATAAAAGGACACAGTATGGGATAGAATGGGTTTGTAGGGAAGAAAAGGAACTTGATGGTTATGGAAAGCAGCTACTCTGGAGAAGTATGACAGTATTTTCACATAGAACATTTAGGACTTTACTGGGGGAAAAAAAGAAAAAAGGAGGTTTGGATTCTCTTACTATCAATTTGTCTTTGATTTCAGCCATCCTTTCCAGAAGCCTTCAAATTTCAGCAAAATTCTATTAGCAATTCCTAACGTGCCTCTTTCAAACACCCTTTTTCTTACATTTAATAGCATGTGTTGCTCAGATATTGCGTGCACAGCGATAGCTAATGGATAGGACATCACACAAAACACATCTTTGTATTATCCCCAGCTCTGCTGCTGATTTTCCCTGTAAGGCAGCTTTTCTGCCTTTGAAATGCAAATAACAATACTTATTCCACCTGAGAAAACTAGCTGAGAGGAACACATGGAAAAGAAGTCTGACTTTTTATCACTCAACTTCTGTCCATAATTCCTTCACTTTTATCATCTTTTTCCTCCTTCTGCTAACCACACAATGGAAAGCAAAGGCTGTTACAGATTTAACAGCACCCAGATCCTTTCAGAACCAAAAGTCCCCAAACACTCTAGGTAAACCCTTTCTCTTTCTGTGCACAAACATTTATATATAGCTCATACACTTTTGTCTCTTTAATATAACTTCTTTTTCCTACAAAGCACTTTCAGAAGTACTCATCTGTAAAAATCACTGCACTGGAAGGCTCAAAAAAAACTTTGTCTCTACAATTCCTGCTCACAGACTTCCCAACCAGCTGAATCCACCCACACAGTAGATGCAGCTCCAGAGAACTTCAATATGTAAAATCATAGTTTATAGATTTGCTGTCACTTCTCAACTCTGTATTTTAAAATAATTCTTGGTTTTCCCCCTTTGGCTGGCATTAACAGTATTGTGTGGATAAATTCTCTGTTGATGTCTGAGACAGCAGGCACTATGAATTTTCCTCCTTCTGAAAAGCATTTTCTACCTACTTTTCCAAGTCAAGAAGGCTTATATCATCATAATGCCTTTGTGTGTGTCCATTAGTTGCCTTCTTATGATCCTGTTAGCTGTTTTCAAATAGCAATATGAGTCCTAAAGCTAATAACTTCCTCATGATTTACTAAAATAGGTAGCAAGGTAGAGGAGAGAAAACGCTCAAATTCCCCTTCCAAAGGCTGAAACTCAAGAAAACTCCTTCCCAAGTACAAAAGGATCTGCATTGACATCAGACAAGAAGAGTGCCTGATAGAGTGAAAAATTTAAACATTTCATTTTATTAGACATCAGAGAATGATGTCAGATACAAGACAAGGTCACAGAGGCATTGGAAAACAGGTTTCATTTCACAGAACAATTCGCTTTTGAAGAAAGGCTATGAAAACCAAAATATTTTCCTCAAATGAGGTTGAAACACAGTGTGTGTCTTCCCCAAGGAACTGTGTCATTCCCAACCTGCACAATTCACTGAAGTCAATCAGAGCTTGGTGCATCATTCCAGTGAGTGAAGCTTCAGCAAGAACTCAGCCTAGCATGGAAACAAGGCAGAAATGAAGCACCAGAGCTGCAGAGGAGGTGAAAATTAAGAGAACCCCAGGAAGTGATATCAATATAGTTCTACCCTTTACAAACATTAAAAGCAGTAGTAGGTCAACCATCGTCGTAATTAAAAGGAAATATTAGAATACCAGACACCTCCAGGACAAATTTGAGATGCCTTTGTGTTTGCAACACTCCATCCTATGTTTTCGGTGAATAACTTCAGTACATTTTCACATCCTTCAGTGCCTGGGATCGGCTGCAGGTTTTCTACTGAGATAGATTCAATTTTTAAGCAATCTTCAAAAAATCTCAACTTGTCAAACTTTTGACAACTTCTTCAGTTTTAAATGTGTCATTTTAGGGCAGCAGATAGACTGGAAATGACAATTCTACAAAAGGGAGCAACCTCAGCTCTGCTCTCTTTGCAAAAAACATCAGTGCTGAACATTGTGTCACTTTTAGCATCTCCGGCTGCATTTTTTGTTAACTGCCTTCTGAAATGTAACTCATCTTTAGAAAAAAAGAATTTAGAAAACAGTGTCAATGCTTGAGAGGCCAGAGAGGTGCATGTGGAGCACCTTTGATTATTTTAATTAAAAATTAAATTAGATTAGAACGATTAGACACAGCAATTCTTTTAACTGCTTATTGTGCAAGAATAAGTAAACCAGGAAATAACTGGAATAACTGAAGCACCTGAATGTGCAGCATTCTGGAATAAAATCTACAGCAACAAAACTTTGGAAATCTACATTGCAAAATAAAATCATCCTTATAATTTTCTTATTGATTCATTCTCATATTGACAGTGACAAGGATTCCAGCATGCCACTGGCATTCCTATGTCAAAGAGCATTGTTTCAACGTGCACTTTTGACTTCTGTGGCTTTTTTTGTCTGTCTGAAAATTCATTGAAGTCCAGTTAATTTGAAGACAGAAGTCACCCAGGTGTGCTCCCTCATGAGCAGGACTCCTTTTCCTCCCTGAGTTGGAAGTGGTGTGGAACCGAGATGAAGGGACTGATTATTTTTCAATTTTGGTCTCTCATTTTCTATAGGATGTTTGCGAACAGGAAGCTCTGTAAAGGCAGAATCATGGGAAGGAATGAAGGAAAGAGAAAACTGAAAGCTCCATCCTCTTGTGTATAAGACTGAAGACAGTTTCTGCAGAAATCTGAGCACTTGGCTGAGGTTCATGTTTACAAAATACGTTATTGAGGAATAGGCAGAAAAATTTCAAGTGTTTGTTTTGTGGTAGAAATTGCTCTTTTACAGTACTGAAGCTGACAGTATATTCCAGTAAATTTTATCATGAAATTTCAAACACATTTGCAACTGACTATTTTTCTTTGTTTCTGTCAACTGAGTAATTTCCTTGACTTCAAAAAGTTACTTGAGAAAGCAGAAAGCAATATGTGGTTATTCATGTGACAGATTTTACTAGTGTTGGCATTATACTTTTAAATCAACAGGTTTTATTTTTCTATTTATGGTTTAGACAGATATATAAGCAAAAATGTTGTAAAAATTATCTAAATACATACAAGAAATAAAGTCTTAACATTTTCTTTTCTGTGGTCTTTTTTAAGAACAAACTTGACATATTTAAGACACATTTAATGTCACGAACAGTAAGTTAGTGACACAGGAAAAGTACATCTTATAAGAATGTTGATCTTTTAGATGAGTTAAGGTAACCCAACAAATTCCAGTAAATCTAAGATTTTACAAGAATTCTCAGTCAAATCATAACCTAAAGTTCCAAAAGCAACTTCTAATGTGTGAGTGCCCTATCCATCAAAGCCACTCTGTGTCTGGGAGAGGCTGATGTTGTCAAACTGGGCTGACACCAAACTCTGCCCTGTAGGGAGGTGACCTTTGGTGTGCACTGGGGAAAATCCTGCCCCTGCACACACGGGAGGGAGCACAGGGTGGGGTATGGAGGGAAGGGAACAGCTCAACACGAGCTGGAGGGTCAAACACAGAGGCTCTGCTGCTGCTGCTGCAGCATATCCTGGAAGAGATGTGCCTTGAACCAAGGGAGCTGAGAGCAGCTTGCCAGGTAGAATGACAGGAGAATAACTCTACAGGGTGGAAAAAAGAGACACAAGACTTACTCTAGAAAGAGAAAAGTTGTTTCACTATCTGGAAGTATTAAACCAAAAAGACAGATTTATGCATCATGCTTCAAGAAGGGTGTTACTTATCCAGACCCCAAGCTTGTCTGTAGGGAAGCTGGATCCTGTTTACGTGCAGAAACCTCTGTTCTAACACAAATGGTATTCTGGAATGTGGCCCCATTTTCCTTCCTCTCTACAGATGATAACAAAAATGAGAATGACAGAAATATGAGAAAGGTCTGCACGCCAAGAAGCTTGAGCTGATCTAATGAAAACCCCACAAGACTGACATAAACAATAAATCTGCTGTTAGAACAGCACAAACAACACAACAGGCAGTTTGCAACAATTACACTGAACTATGAGGTTTCTTTGAGCATTGAATAAAAAAGAACACTTGTACTGACTTCTGTAAATGGAATAGAATATGGGAAAGGGAAATATTTTGATGACTAGAAAAAGAGGGGGCTTGTAGCACCTATAAGTGAAGGAGCTCTCAATTGCATCTAGGTACCAGCTAAATCTAAATCTCTAAAATCTAATCTAATCTCTAAAACATTACTGGAAACATGCTTGACAAGCAGTGAAATATGGAGTGATGCATTTATCCAGATAGCTGTCCTCACTGAAGCCTTCAGCACAGCACTGTCACAGCAGGACAGAACATGGTGCAGTATTTTATTGCCAAACCTCAACAACGACTAACTTCAATACTTGTGAACAAGACTCGATTTTTGTCATCTGTTTCACTCCTGTCACTTGTAGAGCCTTTTCTGTTTGATTTTCCTGATATTTATAACCCTGCAAACTGTTTCAAATCCCCACCTCTTTTTAGACTGTTCTGGCCAAGTTTCTTTAAATTCCCTTTGCAACAGGAGGATTGCAAGGTTTAAGAGGCTTTTCATGACCACTGCTTTGCTCAGTGACTTCATGAGGGTCACATTCTGCAGCGGGAACTGCACGCTTTGAAAAAGGGGGGAAGAGTGAAAATGTCAAAATTAGAATTGCTGCACATTTTGTCTTTAACTGAAAGGTAAAAAAAGCTGTGTGTGAGAGATCCCTTGAGAGTTTACATGCTTGTGTTTTATTCTTTTTTAAATTATCCTCATTCACCATCCATGTCTTTGTGTGGACTATGCTGCACCCAGTGTCAATAAGCTTATTGCCTTTGCTTTAGCATTGGTATGTTGCAGCATCAAAGTATGCTGTAGAAAATACACAAAGAAAATGCTTTCATAAGAGGTTCCATCTCACATAAGAAAAATCTTGCCAGATATTTATTGATTCTTGCTTCAGCTTTATGCTCACTTATCTGTCCTGCTGCCTTTTATTGAAAACATCTTATGTCCCTTTTCCACATTCCTGTCCCATTATATTAGAATAAGTGTGTCCATCATATAAATTTGTAAATGGTTTATGTGCTTATACCTGGAGACATTCTAAGATGTTGCTCACACATACAGTTTGAAAGCAATTCACAAGTGGTGATAATAGCATACACAGAGATAAATTTCAGTGGGAATGCAGGCAAGCAAAGAGATGTATATATACATATCTGAGACAAAATCAAGAAGTTTAACATCATCTCATGTTAAAAAAAAAAACAAAAACCAGCTACCAAAGCTGCTCGGCTGCTAGGAGGGGCTGTCTCCCAGAGCTCAGCATCCTGCAAATATATGTAAATGTAAGATAGAAGAGTATTTGATTTCTTAGGAAGAGTATGGTAAATCCCTTCTCCATAAAAATATTTTTAGCAAATTCATAAATAATTGAAAAATTTTAGCCTGTCTCAATAATAATTATTCATTGCTCAGTCCTTTACACAAGAATGACCACAAATAAGCAAATAAAGGAGTGATATGACTTTCAAGTGAATGGCAAGTTCTCGGTTGTCAGACTTTCTAGGAAATATCACACTTTTCTTACACATCAAGATATAAACCTGCTTCTGTTAGTATAAATACTAATATATCTGAACCAATTTACTGTCTCTATTAAAAGACACTAATGGTCTTGCTTACATTGATGGTGTTATGCTGCTCCTTCAAAGCAAATCTAGGCTTTGCTACCTGATAGTGAACTCTTATCTGACTGGATTGGTCCAAGTTCACATTCACACTTTGGACCACGAGAGGTTCACAACCTACAGTCTAAAAAGCATTGGACCTTAATGACATTTTCTCTCACAAAACTGTTCTGAACTCTGCATGACTGCTGCAGTTGGGTTGTGCTGAAGCTAAAAGGTTCACTGGAGTCAGGATCAAATAGCTCTCAAGATTTGGAGAAACCATAAACTTTGAGCTTTTCCTACAACACTGGGGATAGGTTAATGCACAAACCCACACACCATGTGGCTCCATGTGCCAGTTGCCCAGGATCTAAAATGCTATTTTCAAACTCCCTTGGCCAGCTGTTAATGTTGTTTCCTGGGAAGCAATCTCTGAACAGACACAGGTATGCTTGCAAGGGAACACTGCCAAAACATTTGCTATCGCCATTATTCAAATAGTCTTTTTTCCCAAGAACATTATCTTTCATTAGGAAAATCATCCCCTTTGCACTCACATGGTCACTGCATCTGTCTCATTCTATTTCTGCCTCATTGAGAAAAATCCCCACATTATGGTGCCTTGCCAAATAAAGAAAAAAAAAAGAAAAAAGTAGGAGAAAATACTAACAGAACCAAGAACATTATCCCTGTTGGCATTATGAGTACAAGTATATTTACATTTATGAACTACACTGTGTTCTCTGACATAGGGTAGGAGGTTTGAAATGGAAAGAATTGCTTTTTCTCAAAGTGAACATTATTTGTGCAATTTTTAGATTTATAAGGAATAAGAGTCCACAAAGCAGATACAACATGGGGGTGTAATCAGCTGCAATATTGAATCTCACAAAGTGTAGGCTTTTATTTACGCTGAATTTCACTTTGTACAAGGGATCCTCCTGCAGACCATATCCACTATGTGCAAACATACACCAGCACTGAGGCTTCAGATCATCACAGTAAAGCACAACTGAACTCAGTTCCTGCCTCTTCCAGATTTTCTAAACACTGTGAGAAAATTTAACCCCTCGGTTGAAAACACAATGGTGTCTGCTCTGTCACAGACTGGGATTGGAATCCCCTCCAGAGCAGGGTTTTCAGGTCCATGTTTGCATGATGTTTAGTGTACTGCCTGTCCTGACTCAGGCAAACCCTCTAGGGTATAATGCATGTATTGCTTGGAAAGTATTATTGCAGAACTACATATGGGAACATCAGGAAAAGGAATTGGTTGCAGTTGTCGTGTCTTCTCTAAATCATTTGGATGTGTTCAGCATATGCCAAGCCAAATACATAAAAGAGCTTTACAAAATCCACATGATGGTGCTTGAGCAGACTCATTAGCTCTTGTTTTTCATGGAATCTCCAGCATTAGCTCCAGAGCTGCAAACCAGATGGAAGGACTTTTTGGGATCACATTTTAATGACCGAGTCTAATTTTCAGGGAGAAAAAATTTCCTTCTACACATTTTTCAGAGCTGCAGTCTTTGAACTGATGTGTCCTTTGCCTTCACGTCCTGCTGTAAGAGCTTTGTGCATGGAGCTGTTGTTTGAGCTGCTACAACTGGCAGGAGGACACCAGTGCCCACCAGTTTAGCAAAATCAGATTTAATTTATCATCACCTAAAGAATTTTTATCCTCAAGGTGACAGCTATCCCTGGTAGGTAACAGCTGCCCTCTCTCTTCAGATATGAGTGGCTGAGGCTTATCCAGCAAGGGCCACAAGGAGTGACATGCTCAGTGGAGGTGTCCCAAAAAAGACACAGTTTTACCCATTTTAGCCCATTCTAAATAAAGGGTTTGAGGAGGGGCCTTTTCACTTTCCAAATTCTTGAAAGCAAAACTAATGCTTTTAAATGTATTTGACCTTTTTCTAGCATTTCTGAGACTCATTTGTTACATTTTTCCCTTATTTTTCACATGAGGGAAACATAATAATCTCCCTACTGCCTCTTATCCTCAAGGAAACTTCTCCATTTACTTATTAATTTGGTAAATAAATTAATTTCCTGTGCCAAGAAATTAGTCTTGCAAACATACTATGGATATTTCTGTACAATCACAAGGCTGCAAAATCAACCAACTAGAGGAAAATAATTTTACATCATCAAATATTGATTAAGTTAATGAAAACTTTGACAAACAGCCACATGACGACATGAGATTAACTGCCTCATGCTTTTACTAGATATTTATCCTTTGTAATTAAGAGCAAGTTTATATGTCACAAAAAATTATATGAAGAAATGAAGTGGAATTAAATTAATTTTATATTACAGTTGAAAATGCAAATGATACAAATTACAGTCTTTTTCCAGGATAACCCTTGATACTTCAGAAGAAAAATTTAATTAGAATTTTATAGGGGGTTCTAATGGGCCAATTATTGGTATTATTTATGAAGAGAGTAGCTGTAGTGCTAGTCAAAAATTGAGTTTCTTATTGTTCTTCAGAAAATCTCTCTTCTATATACATGCTCAGATAAAAACTGTTTTAGAACCATCAAAACAAACTGGAGCAAAACTGCACCAACAGTGTTTATAAGAACAATACTGTGACAATGAGAACTGCTCTCACAATAAATTTCTTTTCCCCTTTTTCTCAAAAGTTTCCACTCTTTCAAGAAACTACAAGGATTTACACTGATCAAAAAGATGAATTCACAGTGTGACATTCCAGCAATGAAGAAGACCAACCAGTTAGTAGGCAATTATCTGCCAGGTACATTTCAAATTGAAGGGTTTTGCACTGAGGGAAAGTGGAGAAATGCACTTTTGTGTGATCTAGTTTCAGACATATTCCCATGGGAAGTCCAAGCCTCCTAAAACATTTCTTAATACTTGTTTTGCAACATATGGTTTGTGAGTATTCGGAAGAAAACAGTGTGACCTGTGAATAAATGCCATTTTTAAGAAGGACCATGTGTGCAATTAGGAGATTCCCCATGGAGCCAAGTGGGGTTTAAAAGCTACTCCAGTGCCTTTGGGCTTGCAAAGCTTGGCACAGATTGAAGCAGAAGATTATTTTGATTAACAGTGCCTGGGAGGCAGAAAGAGAGAGAGAGGAGAGCGCTGGCAATGCTCAGCAGCACTGCTGCAAGGCATCCTGGCCAAAGCCCCACGGGAGGCTGAGCCACACTCTGCTTTTAGGAGTGACAAGAATTTCTGCCTATAACACCCTGATTATGTACAATGACTTCACTCTTGCTGCCCACATTGCTACTGGCAAAATATTCTGCCTGGTCTATAATATGCCCTGTCACAATTACTGAAGTTTAGGAAACTTCTGCTTCCTGTGCAGAACTTTCCATCATTCCCTTCTCCAGCCCTCAGCATTGGATGACCAAAGAGATGGCAGGAGAAAGAACACTTACAGACATTCTCAATAGAAAGACAATTATACCATCTAGAGAACAATAAATCCCTTTATAACTTATTCCAATCCAGTATAAAACTAATTTTATTCTTTGATTTAGTTGTTTTCATTACAAGTTAGGAAACAGTCCAAATACCATAGTGGTTTCTATTCCATGCAGGCTTTTACTTCTTTGCCTAAGTTTTAAATACCCCCAGGAGACCTTACCCATCTATGAGAGAAAAAAATCTGAATTCAGTCCAGAGCTGAATTTCACTGTTTTACATTATATTTCTCTCTCCTTCAACAGACAGCTCCTCAAGGAAAGTATAAACCTCATCTCCTATCAGCCTAGACTGTGTGTGGTGCTGTTTGCTGTGCCCTGTCCCCCTTCCTCTCATGTGACTCATCCTGCACAGTGAATTCACAGTCACAGGACACTTCTGTCTCTATTTCCAATCATTTGGGTTTTTTACCCTGCGCAGAAAATCTGCCATATAACTAACAATTATCCCTATAACAGATAATTTCTACCATGGCTATTTCTATTTGTCCAGTGAAACTAGATTAATTCATGTATTTAGAAAGGGCATCAGAATTCTGAAAAAGCCCAGGCAACACTGACTCGGTCTGGCAGAATCAGTGGCCAGACATGACAGCTCCATATTCAGTGATGAATGAATTCTTGAGTATTACTATATCCCTCTTTCTGAATCTTCAAGTAGCTCAGTGAACACTTATAACCAGGAAAAATGACATTGAAGCTTTCAAAAAGGCTTATTTTACTCTGAAACAGACTTTGTGAACACGTCACTGGAGATGCACATTTCTTCTGGTTCCCTGATTCAGTTATCAAATTTACCCAAGTGAGAGCTGAAATAAATGCATTTGCTTTTTCCTCTAAATGACACTCAGGAGATGACAGATTGTACTCACAATCTGAATTATTTGTGAGTGCAATTTTGTGACAATTGCTGTTGTACAGTCAGCTTTAGGCCTGATTTTGAAAAGAATCTTTTCTAAAAGAATCAGAGTAGCACTTCGGTATGTGTCTAATTTGAAAGCTATCTTCCTCTCTCCTTAATTCAGTTCAGGTTTAAGCATATGACTCAAGTTGGCTCTTGCTGAAATTTCTCCTTCAACCCTTTAAAGAAACAGTACCAAAGCAAAAGCTACTTATTGTTCTTCTAGAGTATACTTTTTATTACCACTTATTTATAAAATTAATCACATCTTGTGATGGTGTTATACTGGAAATATGTCATGGTTTGACACTCTCCAAATGCCAGGTGCACAAGAGTCATTCACTCTTCTGCTACAGCTGGGCAGAGGAAAGGGGAAAAGAAAAGAACAAATGGCTCCTGAGTTAAGGACTGGGAGAAAAACACTTTAAGGGGAAAATAGGTTCAAATTTAAAGGTATAACCCTGTGGTCCTCCCTGCTACCAAAAAATCAGGCCGTGTCAAATGAACACAAAATGCTGGAAGCCTTCATCGTGTTTTTCTAAAGGTAGAAAACAACCACTATGTAGGCTCTAATGTAAATTAAATTTAAAACAAAATCCCAACATTTTCAATGAATTTTCTGAAGCATTTTTCTTCCCTTCCTCAACAATACACTGTTGATTTTTTTGTAATCCAGACAAAAACTATGCGCTAGATAAATCTGTACTGTCTGTGATGAATAAACTTTTTAATATTTTTTACAGCACTTCGTTATCAGCATTTTCTAGGCGAAGAATCACCATTCTGCTTCATCTTGCAGCTTCAGTGCATAAAGCCTTTCCCCTAACACAGCCTCACACACCCACACAGCACTCCCTGAAAGCTCATCTCCTACCTTCTTGCAGCTGCTGCCCTTATCGTTGTATCACACAAACTCTATCATGGCAAATTGAGTTTTTATCATATTTCATTTAATTCTGGAGCATTCTCTTTAGAAGTAAACACTACCCACATCTAGCTAAAGCATGCCTTCTGCAGGGTAGAATTCCTACACTGTACCTCAAACTGACTGCATCCAAGATCATTGCACTTGCTTAAAATACCATACTTAAAGTGCACAGGAAATTGTTATTTTAGCAAAATTTCATATTCTACATTATAATAATTGTCATTTTTTACACAAAGCAAACCATTAGCCACCTATAGCTTAAAGGCATCATACACCTTCCATAGGAAAAAAAGATTTATTTTTGTATGCAGGCAGCGATAATATTTTTTCTGACCTGGACAATTGCTACAGTCTCGTATGTGCTGCACAGCTCTCCTCCTGATTTGCTCTACTACCACCCTCAGGTGAAGAAAAAGTGTGTCAGCTCTCTGTGCCTCAATTACTGTTTTTTTGAGAGTAGAAGATTCATTGGGTTTATGACATTACTACAAGTAGATGGGAAAAAAGAAATTAAATTGTCCCTCATTATGATACACCACAAACATATGGTCACTTTAGTCAGGTGTGAAATAGAAAGAAACACACATTGTTCTGAACTAGAACATATTCTTTGGGGAAGTGTGATAAAACTGCTCAATGCCTCTAATTTTCTTCAGTAATTACAAAGTCTTAAGCCCTAAGCAGACCTACTCCCTCCTGTTCAGTTCACTGAAATGGGTTTAGAAGAAAGACTTTATTTGGAAAATAGTTACAGCTGAGTGGCTTATTCCATGGAAAAGATGTCAGTGATCTTCCTGAGTCAAATAGAAACACAGGACAATGAGCATATGTGGGCAGGGTATTCCCCTGCTTGGGTGGCAAGGTGAGAAAACACCTTCCTGTGCTTCAGGTAAAGCATCATGGCTTAGAAATGGCAGAGGGTTTACAGAGTATGAAAAGAATTGTCTGGGAAACTAAAACAATGGTTTGCAAAGTCTGGAATTATTCCAAACTGACTTCTAAATCAGGGGAAGACCAGGGAGAACTATATAGGTGAAAAAAAGGAAACTACCACACAGTCAGAAGCCTTCCTGAACATGGACTACCAGTGTTCAATCAGAGCCTCCCTCACCAAACATTCCTAGGAATTAAATCTGCTCATGACCAATTTTGCAGACATTTTTTCTGTACAGAAAGGGATCACAGGAGGTCTTTCTCAGAACCAAAATTTTACTTCTGAGGAAAAGATAACTCCCATTGGGAAGAAAACCCCAAAAAACATGCAAAATACTTCAGCAAGGTCTCACAACTACAGCTGGATACTAGATTTGATCACAGGTTGAGTTCATGAGGCTTTGAGAGGAGCCCAAGCTGACAAATTATGATGCATGAAGCAGAATCACAAAATTTGAGGTTGGTGTGACTCCTGGAGATGCCCTACACCCCCTGCTCAAGCAGGAGCAGCAGGGTGGCTCCAATGGGTTTCAGCATCTCCATGGATTGAGACTCTGCAGCTTCTCCAGACCAACCCATTCAAAACTGGCCAGAGCTGCCAGTGTGCTCAGTTACATGAATCAGGGAGAATTACAGAGACTGAGAGGGCATTACAGCATGAAGATGACAACTGAACTTATTGTAATTAGCAAAGAGAGAAAAGGTAGTATGGAAATGATGGAGGAAGAGAACATACACACGTACACACCATCAGGTTATTGTTTGACAAAGTGACTTTTCCCTCCCAAGAGACATTTTATCTATTTATGTAATCAGGGAACAGTCTGCCTGAGACTTGAAGAAAACAAATTTTCCTTCACTGAGAAGGAAACCGGACGTTTCTCTCACTGAATGTAATTATGCAGCAATGAAATAAACATGACTGTTTTTAAAGAAAGGGACATGGCATAACATAAAATATGTGTTGTGTACCTCTGCTCATGTCCCAACAGATAATCCCCACACAAGTCTAATCATTCCCATTATGTCAGCACTCTGAAAGCTGTGCTAAGGTAGGGACAGGTGACTCTGCTTATTTCTGATACTCTACTAGCTTCTAAATCACTGACACAGTCTGCTAAGGAAAATTATATATTTGACACTACAGAGTTGCATTGATAGGTCACTACAGAATTTATTCCCCACACATTCAGTACTTGCTGGTACCTTTACAGTCTTTGCCAGGTCCATTATTGTGAAGGGTTAGTGTCCTGACACAAGGCAATGATACTGCATGGGGTTTAAACATTAAATTAAATGCTACAGTGCATTACACCAGCTGAAATAACATGTCCTGCTTCTGTCTTAAAAAGTGACTTATTTTGTAAAGTATAGCTCTGCTGAGAAGTTACTTTATAAAACTGGTATCAGGTTGCCACATGACTTTGTAATAACTGACTTGTATCATATTTCTCAGGCTACACATAATTCTTTTTCCCTCAACTTCCACCTTCATTTTAACTGACAGTCCAGAATTTTTTTCATGAATGCTGGGACTCAGGAAAATCTACCAACCCTCACCCTTCATCACCCCTCCACAGCTCGGCCAGGCAAGCCCTTGCTGCAGGTCCACAGCTGCAGCTTGAAAAACTGCAGCTGAACAGGAGTGTTTTAACAGCAATTCAGAAACTTATTTGTAAATGAAACAGCCGAGTGAGGCTGTGAATCTTCCTTTGTAATCAACCAAGCACCCTAATAACCCTCACTGCATGTTTCAGGCTTCTGCTTTAGTTCACAGCTCCACAGACTATTGTTCCTCTTGGTCAGTGAGGAAGCTGGAGGTAATTTGAGAAAGTTGCTTTCTAGAAAGGATTTTTCATCTCTGCTACCTAATGCCCATTTCTGTTGGTAATTCCCAAGCCAGAAACAGCATCCATGTGAAACCTGCATACATTCAGAGGTTTTGAATGTGCCTATGGCAATATTTTATTAAATGCTACTAATTAGAATATTTTTAGGGATTTAGATCATACACCACTTCAGCTCATGAGTGTATCCATACACCAATGGCAGGAACACGCTCAGATTCTGTTATGATCCCAGGGATGAATTGGATCAGTATTTTCAGCAGTAAAATTATAGCTCTGCAGTTGCCTCTCTGCAATGAATCAGAATAGGATCACAGCCTCACAGTACAATCCTCTGAGAAGATACAGCTGCATGCAATTTTAAAATGAGAATTGTTTTTATTAATAATGTCTTCTTCAGATTTCACTCTGATCTCTGTAAATCAGTGAAACTCAGCTGAATTCAAAGAGTTAAAATAGTGTTGAACCAATAAAGCAGGTTGTCAAAAAGCCCTCACAACCCTCAAGTCAGTTTTGACAGCCTACCATAAATATGTTACCATATTAATACTCTAAATAAATACTTGACCTTGTTAAGTCCCATAACTAAATGAAGTCTAGGCTATAGATTAATTGATGTATACAACTGCTTTTCTACAGAAGCATTTGCATTTTTTTGTTGCACACAGGAGACGAGTTTGTAATTGATTAAATAATAATCTAACATCAGAATGAGGTGTGACAGGACCAACAGTATTTAAAGGATCCAGTGGGCTGTGGTTGGATTTTTAAGCATACTGAAAACCATGAGGTGAATTAACACACCTTTAATTTAATTTCTAATCTTGAAAAATCAGAAAGAGAAGAACACTAGTAAATTAATATTTTCTTTGTTATTGGTGGAGTTTTATACTTTTGACGTAGTTAATAAGATTTATTTAATTTAGTTATAAGGTTTAGTTAATTTTATACTTTTGGATTCTATACAGATGGGATTTTAATTATTCAATTTAGAGACAGTTGGGGTGGCTGTCTTTTATATATATTTTTTTTTTCAAATACTGTTTTATACAAAAAGTTGAGTGTTCATACATTGGTTCCTTTATGTGGTTTGTTTTTTTAAACTTTGGATTATTCTAGAGTCAGTATTTTGTACTGGTCTTATATTTTCTTTTATATTTTTTTATAGAGTTGTTTTTTATATTTTTGGTTCTTCCTATGGTTAAATATTGTTAGACTTTTATAAATTTTATTTATTTATTTTATTTTAAAAGTTTTTTTTGTTAATTTGTTTTTTTTTTTCTACACTTACGCAGTTGGTTTTAATTTGGTGGGGGTTTTACGTACGGCAGATTTTTCCAAAATTTCTCCTTTTTACAGTGGTTGTTATGACAGTTAATCTTTTGGTATGGTTCATTTTAACAGGGTTGGGGTTTTAAACACTTTGCTACATTTTGGCTTTTAAATACAGTTGGGTTTTTCTGCCTCGTTTGTTTATTGCAGCTGATTGCTTTTGTACAGTTGGTCGTTGATTTGGTTGGCTCTTGCTGCAGTCAGGTTGTAATAAAATTGAGTTTTAGCATCTAGTTGTATTTCTACCACTGCTGTGTTCTGTACTTTTGGGGTTTATGCAATTGGTTTTTGGTTGGCCTTCTTTATGCAGTTGGTTCAATATACTTTGTCTGTTTAATATGTTTGATTATTTATGCTTTCATATTGTAACACAGTTTTTATACTGTTAGTTTTTCATACAGCTTCTTTTTCACATGGTTGATCTTCTGTATTGTCAGGTCTTTATGTTTGGAGACTATACAATTGTTTTTTACATTGCTGTTTTTACTGTAGTTGGTTTTCTACCCAGCTGGATTTTGCACATTTGGTTTTAAGAAAGTTGTTTTTTACAAGCCTTTTTATAAGGTTGATTTAATACAGTCAGGGTTGGTATAGCTGGATTTTTATAAGGGTGATTTTAGAGTATTTTTTTGCCCCCAGTTTTCTGAGCTTTTTTTGCTGCCACACCATTGGCTTTTGCACAGTTGGTTAAAATATGTTTGGCTTTTACACAGTTGTTTTTAAACCAGTTATTTTTTATAGGTGTTTTTACAGTGGGTTTTTTTACATGGTTGTTTTTCATAATATGGGTGCTATTTGGTATGGTTAGTTTTTTATATTGTTGGGGATTTACACCTTGGTTTTATATTACAGCTGAGTTTTTAAAGTGTTGGATTTTCCTACCATTTGCTTTTATAGGGTTGCATTTTTATACGACTGGGCTTTACAGAGTGGACTTTTCACCTGGTTGTGTTTTATATAAATACTTTATTAAACTCTACTTTACATTACTGTTGGGTTTTTAATGGATATTTTCAATGCAGTTGGTTTTCAGTGCTGTTGGGTTTTTGTGTGGTTTATTGTGGTTAATTTTGGTATAAAATTTTGGTTGCTCATACAGTGGTTTTACATATAAACCCTTGTACAGGGTTTTACCTATAGCCCCTGATAAAGGAGTTTTTATTTCTCCATAGCAGCTGCCACACACAGCTGGGAGATGTGCCCTGCACACAGGGGGCCAGGACCCCAGGTTTTCTCCTTCTAATAATTTCTGTGATCATTTCTGTTGGACATTTCAATAGTTGGGTTTAATAAGGTAAATATCTCCGTTCTTTAAGGCTGGTTTTTTCTTTTCTTTTTTTTTGACCTTTGGTGTTTTCATCTGGTTTATTCTTTTAATCTGGTTTATTTTTCAACAGCAGTTTTATTAAACAAAGCTGGTTTTTAGATGGTTGGATTATTACAGTTTGTTTTGATAAAGGGGTTTTTTACTTTTCTTTAATACCTACAGCTTTTTTTTTTTCCATTCTGCTTTTTAATATGACTGGGTTTTTAACATTTTGGTCTTAATATGGTTGCTATTTTTTATAACTCTTTAAATATGGTTGAAGCTTCAACTTCAACAAGAGGTGAAAGTTAACTTTTATACAGCATGCATTTTGACAGCAAACACAGGTTTCTCTAAAACCTTTCTCCATTATTTATAATAATAAATGCTATCTTTATCTGCTGTAATATAATATTTTTTACAATATGGGCTTTTCAAATATTAAACAAATGCATACACACACACAGAAACAGATCCAAGGAAACTGAGGTGTTGCAAAGTCTCTGCTGTTTCTGGGCGTACAGTGACATGAATACTGTTGATAGCCATATTAAATATTGAATTTTCTCTGAGCCATGGTGAGACACCAGCCCTGTGCGAGTCCAGGGCAGTGGGCTCCTGCTCTCCTTCCTTCTGCTCTGGAGAGAAGTGGAAAGCACCTGGCACAAAACTCACCCTCAGCCTCCTCCAGGCTTGAAAGGACATTTTGACACCCTAGCACAGATGGGTACATTCCAGGCAGCTGGAAGCTAGTCAGTATTTCACTTTTCAAGATTTAATGACAAACTTATTGAGATTCCTCCGACCTTCCCATTTAATCTTTTTTTCTTTCTTCTTCAAGCTCACATGCATACTGAAATTTTCTTGTCAAAATCACAGAGTACCTTCTCATTAGAAGTTGAGATAATATAGGGATCCATTGATTTGGAATCAAAGTGCAGTGTTACATTTTGCAGTAAAGCTTATTAAATAATTTAAATGGGAAAAGAAAATCGTGTATTCTGCTCAGGGAAGTGAGAAGAGCAATGATTTTTAAAATGTAGATTTTTGATTACTGAATTAAATTATGTAGAACAGAAAACTGTCATGTTTAAAGAACAGGAAATTTTGTTTTAAAATACAATCCTCATTTTAAGTTATTTGCACATTTGAGACCCACTGAAAGCTGTTGCAATACACCTAATTAATAAGCCATATATATTTGAACATCTGCATTTCACTCTTCATTTACTGTCTTGCTCATCCACTTGGAGAAAAAAACACTTTAAAATATTTAAATGAACATCCAATCAGTAGATAAAATTGCCGTTGTCTGATAAAATTGTCTGGTCTGATGACATTATTTGTATGGTTTGCAGCAGAATGACCTTCTGACAACACCTGCTTTCATCCACACCATTGGCTGGCTCATAAATACAATTTGGTTTCCATTCTGAGGTGTGTAACATCCAATCCAGCTGCCTCAGAGTGGGACACTACTGACTTTGTTCAAATGCTACCCCAAGAGATGCTCTGGATAAACTGGTAAATGAAACTGGTCATGGCTGGTTACTGCAAACTGTGCAGTGGTGAAACAACTCACCCTTCATTGCTGTTGAGCAGGAGATAACAGCAGGGTCTTCCTGACAGCCTTTCTTCTCTTATCATTCTAGACCAACGACCCTTTCTTAAAGAAATGCAGTTTTTAACAATAATGCACATAATGGCTTCTGGGTTGTTTGTTGGCATTTCATTTTTCTGTTTTTCCCACTGACTGCAGTTACTGCACCCTTTTCAGCCACTGAACACAAACAACAGTTTGCAACCTGGGTGGAGACAGATCCTCACACAATCACATTGCCAAACTCAGTCTCTTACCTCAATCTCTGCCTCACAGGCACTTAAAATGCACTAAAGAAGGGCTAAATTTTTGCAAGATACCTCCTGGAAATACAAGAAATGCTTACAGATAAATAAAATCAGACATCATGATAGTACCAACCAGGAGTAAAAGAGCAGTTTTCATGATACCAAACAGAACTTCATAATGCCAAACCAAAAAATGCATTAGGAGAGGAAATTTAGCTGAGTCATTTTTTGCAAGCAAATAATCTTGACTTCTATGTTCGACCCTGTGTGTGACAGTCTGGTATCAGGAATGCAGTGCCATCCATTAAAGTACTTAAAGACCACTGAAGCAATCATCAACACAGGCTATTTCCCTTTGACTTGGGTAAATTTCCATACTTACTAAATTCAGGAGGCTCATGCATATTTTATACGTTTCAATGAAAGCCTGACATCTTTCATTTAATTTCTTCTAAGCCTACAGTAATAAAATGAGTCTTCTGCCAGAATTTTTCAGTCACTGGGTGACTGAATACCATAGAAGTTTGGAAAACAAGTACCAAGAGAATTTTCTCAGTTATCTAACAGCTACACAGGAAATGAACAGACTAATCAAACGACTTCCTGCATGGACACATCCAAGGGAGATTATTTTTGCTTTTTGCACTAGAAAATGAAATGTTACTGGGCACTTGAGAGGGGTGAATACACTGGGAACCAGCTCAAACCATTCTGCATCACCACATCCCAGGATGTCAGCTGTTTGCTCTGGTTTCACTGCTGCAGGCATGGCAAATTAGAGCAGTCCATTTCAGTGCTTTTCCATAATCCAAAGTACTCCATCCATTTGAAAATATTTGCTCATACAAATTTATATTGAAGCCTTAAATATGCTAATTGGATAACAAGAATTAAAGAATTACGTAATTTTCAACCCAGAAACGTTGTCTTGCAATATTTACCTTAAATGTAAGTTAATAAAAAAAAAATTATCTGAGCTCTGTTCCTCATGAAATGAAACAGTCCTTAAATTTTTCAACTGCCTTGATTTTCAATTAGGTATCTTAGTCACATTTTTCTGTGAAAGGACAGTGAGGTGTCCAGATGATTCCCAGTTCACAGCAATCCATCTCATGCAGTTGTTTGCAGTATGGAGAGCTGTGAAAGTACAGCTTAGAAAACCACAGAGCTAATAAGAAACCTCTCATGGGAAGCTGAGGAAATGAAGAAGATTTAAGAATTAATATACACTGCTTCATTTCAGTCCCATTCTGTCATATCAGTTGTTTCCAGAGATATAGGAAAATCATCCAGCTGTAAACTAGCAGAGTAAATTGACTTTCTAGGCACTGCTCGCTAGCACACAGAGCTGTGTATGATCACCTGTCTCAGTGCACACCAAATCTCATCACAGCTAAAAAGCAACACCATCATATCTTAGGAAAATTCCTTCTGCTCTGACAGCCACGTGGAGTGACAGTATAATACAGACAACAAAGATTTTGAAAAAGAAAACTTTTTTGTCAAAGGTTTGTCAAAACTTTTTTTTTAAAGGTTGTTACTGCTTTTACAGTTCTCGCTGAGTTTATTTTACCACAAAGCAATTCTGAAGTAAAACTATCTCAGCTATCATCTAAAGAGGTGGGAAGCAGGGTCAATTACACAGCCTATGGAATACTCCTGGTTGCTGTCAAAAGCACAGACCTAATACAGAACTTCCAGCAGATCAAAGAATCGCTCTCCAAGTGTCCTATTTCAAACTGCGGACTCTGTAAAAGACTTTCACATTACCTCTGAAAGTGTTTAATAAATTGATTGTTCACAGTGAATATGTAGGAGTAGAAAAACATGTATTTTATAAATTCATCTTATTTATTTTTTGATCTGCAGGGAGTAGTCAAGACTGACTAGTTTAAACAAAATACAAGAGGGCTTGTGAGGTGCAGTTTCTAGAAACAGGAATCAAAGCCAGCTTCTGACAGAGGCAGAAGTTGTTCCCAAACTTCTGTTCATTTTATAGAGATAATTTTGAGATGGAAATAAATAAACAATACAGAGGACTCTACTGACAGTCTCCAATTCCAACCTCATTTCAGCTGGTCTACCAAGCATTTTGGATATTTGGCAATATTCCAGGAGGGCTCACCTGCTGAAGACAGAGTTTGAATGGCTCCTCCCAGAGTTAACCTGCAAACCCCACATTCTACTCGAGTCACACCGTGATGTGACAAAATTGACATATCAGGGATTCTGGCACCATTAAAAAAAACCCTAACAAAACATAACAACAGCAAAACAAACAAAAAGCTCTAGAAAGTAAGATACAATCTTGAAAAACAGGATTGTGCTGGTAGCAAGGTTCTCGCATTTCAAATCCTCTCAGGTAAATAAAGTTTAAAAAAATGCCATGCTACTTCTCTGGTCTGTTCACTCTGATGGTAACGGGGACCCTAAGTCTCAGAAAGTACAGTACATGTTATTTCTTTTGTTTTCTCTACAGGAGCTCAAGGATATGCCAAAGGATTCCTTTCTTTTGTTAGGATCTTTGGTTTGGATTTGTTTTAGCCTCTATTTATTTCAGCTTTCCTCTTGCAGTGCAGCTATCCATGGTCCTCCTGGATCCTGGTGATGATGGAGCACAATTCCAGTATTACAAGGTATCTTTAATACTATTGGAGACAAAAATTTTCCATTTTTTTTCCTTCATTTTCTTTCTGTTTCTAAGAATAAATGACAGCTCATATTGTGCGTAGGTTCCTGCTCATGACAGTCCCGGCTGCTAACAGATTGCTAATCTGATAACTGGGCTATTAAAAGATCTCGAGGAGACAATTTCCTCCTGCTTTCCAACTACAATCTGGAAAACTTATTTCCCAGTATTGAATCATTAACAGTATGAATTACTGTCATGGTTCCTAAAAAGATGATGTTCCTTAAATCAGTTCCACACATTCAAAAAGTGCTCAATCTGCTTCCTCACAACCCCTGCCAAGGATGGGAACCTGCTGTGTTATCTCACAGGGATGGTGCCCTGCACATCTCTGGGATAGGGAACAAAACCACACCAAGTTATGGTCAAAGAAGCAAACATGAGCCAGGAGGCTGTGACATGAACACAATATGGCACTGGCAAATGTTCCTGTCTGCTGGAAATATATTTAGTGTCATATTTTCTAGAGTTACAGATACAGACAGGGGAGCTCATACAGAGACAGCAGCTGCAGATAGGAAAAACACCAAGAAAGAGTTCTCTGCTAGTTTAGTACTACAGGGATATTATTCTTAAATTCAGTTTGTATTATAAAGCATATTATCAGTTCGGAAAAGGCAGAAAAACTTCTAAGCCATTCCATCAGTTATCTTTTTTATATGAACATAGAAGTTACTTTCCACAACAACAAAAAGTAATTATCCCTCAGAGTTGAAAGAGGCTACCACACACTTCCTTCTCGTTCAAGGCAGATGAGTTTGGTGATAAAGCCACCTCATCAAGCCTCGAAAACAGATGTATTATTATATTCTAACAGATGCATTATTATATTCTTATTTGTACTAAGATAATTCTTAGGATCTCGGGAATGGGGTAGGATACTTCTGTACTAGGTACTATAGAAAAAGAAGACCCAGAAAACACTTTTTATGCTAAAGCTGTACAGAATTGGCAGTCCATAGGATGAATATAGGATGGCATGATGTCTCTTGGAACAAGGCAATAAGGTAAGTAAGCTATTTCTACCAGGCACTGTTGGGCTGCTGGGGTCCCTCAGATGGAGCACCTGGTATCTGAGCTGCTACTGCTCCCTCCGATTGTCTGCTGTGTCCTCAAAGGGAAACAGGCTGGGAGCTAAAGGTCTCTCCTCTCACCCAGCTTCTGTGCACACCTGTGCAGCTGACAGGAGAAGCCAATTCTCCAAAATTTCTGTGGCAGAATAGGCTGAGGGTAATCAGCCGGAGTCTGCGTAGGCGCCTCTTCACCCAGAGCTGATATTTGAACTGAAGAGTAGACCCAAAAATAAGAACAAAACCTATGTCAAATCCCACTTACTTTGTAAAGTCCCCTCCTAAAATAAAACCAGTAAATCAAAAACTCACAGCTTTCAGCCTAAACATATTTTGAGGAAGATAAGTTTACAGTGCTTAGAAAGTTAATTAATGTAATGAACCAGGAGAAGACATGCAGTTTGACTGCTAAGTGCTTCTGAGACAACTACTTCAATTAAGCAAAGATACTCATGTTAATAACTCACTGACTCTCCCCTCATCAAAAAAAACCAAAAAAACAACAAACCCAGCTAGTATTACAAAATTCAAATTCTTCATTATTCCAATCTATTTCTCTATTGGCTGAATCAGCTGCGGCCAATTAGACTTTTTGAATACCCAAGTAGTTTTTAACAAGTATGAAGCTAGAATAAATTATGTTTATTGTAGCCAATATTAAATCTGTAAGATTTTTTTTATAAAATGCATGAATTGCTGAAATGTCAACATTTTTCTATATGCTTTTTGTATTCTAAACGAAGCTATACTGCAGCAAGGAAGAAAACATTTTTTTATTAACTGCTCTTCTGAAGATGATAACACTGCAAGTAAATCTAAGGAAGTGAACTAATAGTCTGTCAAATGATTTCATGAATAAGAAATGGAGACAAGACAACCAGAAACTGACAATGACTCAATGGCAATGCTCGGACGAAAAAAGGTGAATTGGACAGGAGCATGCAACAAAATCTGTGCTGGGATTCTATGTGACAGATCATTATCTAAGAATAAGAACTGTCTCATTCCATATCAAAGCATTTACAGATTGAAGGGCAATTTTGTGAGCTGCATGAAACTGTGGGTTTTGAAATGAAAATAAATTCAAAACAGTTACTTTTCAGACAACTGTTTAAAGATGGAGCTATAAAGCACTACAGAAAGACAGAAGAACAAGGAAAAGGTGCTACAGAAGAAAGGCAACCAACTGTCATCAGGTCATTTTGCTATCTCGAGTCATGTTAGCTGGTAATCTGGTTTAACTAGATTGAATGAGACAGCATTAATGGGTGAGAGAACATTCAGAGCAAGGTTATGAGAACACAGACAGGGCTGCAGATGCTGAGTACAGAAATTTTCTCAGAAACAGAAACTATGGGTGAGATCCAGAAGTTAGAGGAGTCTGAGATTCTGACCAAATCCCACCAAAAATCAATTAAAAGCCTCGCACTGACTTTAATGAACTCTGTCAAATCTAAGTGATTTAATCAAAGGAACATCTTTTTAAGTATGTACTTTAGAGTTCATCCAGCATAGGAGAATAAGATTCAAAGAGCAGAGCAGAAAATAAAGAGGACTGCCTTAAGCATGGAGCATCTCCCATCTGGTTGGGTTACCATCCTGTGACTGATGACACACTTTGGACTGCAGGCAATGAACTAAATTTTGTCAAACTAAATGAGACACAGGAGAATTTGAGCAAAGACCTTTAGAACCAAGAGCATGAAGTATTATCTTCTCAGATAGAGCTGCATTGTTATGTAAGCAACATAAAGAACATAGCAGAAATGCTAGCAGAAAGGTTAATCTTAGTGGAGCAAAACAAAGAACAACTTCAGAGCGAAACCACCACCACATACACACAAAATCCATCACTGCATCCATGCTGCTTTTTCAGTTTGACTCAGGAATGGACTTCTAAAACAAAAGCTCCTGGTTCCTGCAACCCAGCATGCTTCAGTGTGCACTGCAGAGTGCTCTCAGCACAAATCAGATTTCAAACCACTACAAACCAGATTTTCCTTTGGAAGAAAACTAAATTGGAGAGGAGCCTTGAGGAACTCAAACACTTGCTAGCACACAAGCAGCTCATGGCATAGAGGAGACTCAGGCCAAGGGAAGATCCCAAACACTCACAATGCCACGTGGGTCCTCAACACTCTCAAACCAGGCTCCCTGAGATGTTGATAAATTGTGTCTGAAGAACCTACCCAACACAAAGGAATCAGATCTGGGTGCAGCAGAACAAAGTGAGGCATCTGTTGAAACAGTAGGAGAAAGGACAATCAAAGCCTCAATCTGAGTTTAGTGTTGAGTTTGGTAGAAAAAACACAAGCAGAAATGCAACCAAAAAAATCCTATTATAAACTGTAATACTAAAAAATAAACTCTCAGCCTGAAACAATGAGAAAATGTAACTGTATGTAATATCTCAAGAGATTAAACACATGCGTCTGAGCCAGGCTTTTCCTACATTCTGTTCTCAGTTTAGGAACTGGGCAGTTAATTCTTAACACTACTATGACTGGTTTATAGCTAAAAGCTATTTTCTTTTGTCTATATTAAATGGTGTTTACTTGAGAAGGTCAATAAACTGCACTGAGAGAAAACCGAAGTATGAAAGAGATTTTTTTCATAGTGGAAAACAACCAGATGCCATTGACAGTAATTTGTCCACTTATTGACTATTTCAACCCAAAGGTCAAGGGAAAAATGAACAATGAAACACTTAACCATGGTGTTTCTCTGAAACTCAGATACTTCACATCTTCAGTCCTGTATTAGTCTGTTGGAGTCAAAAGGTCAAAAATATGTGAAATGGAAACGGCTTAGTTGCTCCAAGGTAGAATATTTTGGTTTTATCTTTTGTTTGTTACTAATTACTATGATAAACAATAGCTCAGAAGTTCACACTATTTTAAGCTGTACTTGCCAATAACCACTGGTAATTAATTTAGGTAAAGAGAGAGTATAGAAAATAACATCACTGATTTCCAATAAATTTTCTCCTAGAAATTGACTTATTTTTCCATTTCACTGCACTGTTAGACCCATTCAATAAGTTTAAAGACTGCAGACATCTTTTATACCATATTAAAACCCTAAAAATTATATGAAACTCTCACAAACATCTTACTGTCTCAGTTCATTCCTTAATAAAGTTGGTATTATAAGTATTATAGTCTCAGAAGACATTACTCTTGGAAGTAGTGTTCATTGTCATTCAGACCTCTTGCTACATTTGGTAAATTCTTATTGCTCTGACTATAAATTGGAGGTAGAGACTTTAAAAAGTGGAGATGTTTTACATTATTTTAAAGTCAGAGTGCATCTGATCACAGGCATCTGATAAGAAGGATGTCCAAATCCCCACTACAGTGAGGGGAAAAAAAGAAAAAGTAACAAAATACAATAGTTCAAGTCTGTCACAGATTAAGTGATCATATGGTTGTACCTTTGGACCATTTTTATACCTCAGCTTCATTTGCAATGTAGCCATTCCTTAAAGAAAAAGATAAGGCAGTTCCTGTTGCAGAATGTCAGACCATGTCTTCTTTTCGAGATGGGGGGATATTGAATAAGAGTTTAGAAACAGTCCCATAAGATCTGTGAGATTTTCTCTGTGGCAGGTTGCCCTATGAGGAGTTTGTCATGGGTCCCAATTCTATGAAAAGTCCAGCACAGTCATTGCTGCAAGCACACTAAGAGATTGCAATGGAAATTTTCTTAGGTTTCTTAAAAAGAGAATATTTTGAAAATGTCCATTCTCTGAGAAGCTTCTCAATTATGACTATTTTCATTTTGGGAGAGAAGGGAGTTCAGCTTTATTTTAAGAATTGCTATCAGTCTCTTGCTAAATAAAATGTACACTTAAAAACAACCAATTGTGCTTCATACTATATTGGGTATGAGAAATTAAGATCATTTCCCAAGGAAATTTTGAACAGGAAAATCATAACATAACACTGAATATTGTTGACACTGGACAGTTGCTCAGGTGTATTAACCCAGACCTTACAGGAATGACCTTGCTGCACACTGCAGGCAGGCTGCAACAGTGACCATTGTCTAATTACTGCCAGAGCATAAAAACACATTTCTGAAGGGTGCTGAGTCTGTCCTTCAAACATTTACTGGGAAACTCTGTAAAGAGCTGCAGTCAGTCTCTGCCAAAGGCATTGGGAAACCTGTGTGCAGCTCTTCAGGGAGGAGTGTTTAGACAGCACTCTTAAGCTGGTTTGTATTTCCAGTCCATTTTATGTCCTGATGCTCTCCGTAGGAACAATTTAGCTGATAGAATCGAGCAAAAGAGTTACAAAACTGCTGACAACACAATGCTAAGCAGCAATTCAAATAATTTAAGATGACACAGGAAGGATTAGGAGGGACTTAGCCATAGAAAATTACCGAGTGTTTGTTGGCATTCAGTGTAGATGGCTACAAAATTAGCTGAGGCATTTGAAACAGCAGTTGAAGGACACAGATTTTGGAAAATGTCCAGTTAAAACTAACTTTGAACAGTAATTGGCTGATACTGGAGAGCCATGTAAGCTAGTACTCTTTTTCTGTATTAAAAAAAAAACCAAACTAACCAAAAAACTGACAAACAAAACAAAACATTAAGCAGAGGTATGTAATTTTTAGATGGTTTATGACTCTATTAAAAGGTATGGATAAAATATTAAGGATGATAAAATACTTTAACAGGGGAAAAGTAAAAGCAAGAACAAAATCAATGATTGGAAATGCATTAATGATTTGAGGGTTTGCTTTGTTTTTCATTAGAGTTGTGAGAAATTGCAATTCTAATGCAAAGCGACATTTCAAGGAGCACAACCTCACTGCTAACCCAGTAAAATCTTTTTCTAGTGCTGAGATCATTTAGAAAACATTAACTGCAGAAATTAGAATCTCTTACACAGACAAAGGCAATGAGTACCACAAGACTGATCTTTGCCTCTGTTTACTGACTGGTGTCTGGATTAGAACTGAGATAAGAAACAAATTCTTGATAGAGTGTTGATTTGTTGATTATAAATTGAATTTACTGCTCTAGAAATGGGCTGATAAGCATCATATGAAGATAGTTGCAAAAAGCAGAATTTTAGCAATAAAAATCTAAAGCAGCCCTGAGGATTTCTGACCAAATATTTGCTTTCTTGAGAAACAAAGCTTTTTTGTTTATTTACACTCTGACTTGTGGGTCACCATTTTGGAGAGGCTTCTTTGTCCCAGCTGGAATTGCTACTGAATGATGTCCTAACACTCCTAGTCTCTGTAACAAAACCCTCCAGCACAGTTATTCCTCAAGAATGTCCTAAATTCTGAACTTTCTGTCAAATGATCAATAATCCTCTCAACATCTCTATGATAACCTGCACTAGGTAGCAATTAAAAAAACACAACTATTTCAGAAGCTGCTAAATATGCCACATTTTCTGCACCAAGAAAAGAAAAAAAAATACTACCATTTGAGATACTTAAGATGCCAATATATTACATAAAGAAATTTCTATAATGGATTATGACTGTGTTGTTTTTAGCTGGGTGATTTCTGAAGCGTCTGTCCTCCAGGGAAAGTCAAACAATGTAATTCCCATGAAATTCTCCTGTCTCACAGAATAGCGATTATGGTGCGGTTAAAATCGACATAAGAGCCAAGAATATTTTGAGAGTTGATGAATATGGGCATTCATCAGATATCCAAGTGACTTTTTTTTGTCCAGAGACTCATTTTGACAAGTCTAAACACACTCTTAACCTGCTCATAACCCGGTAGCTAAGATTTGCTCTCAGGAGCTCAGGAGGAGCAAACCTGCCCTCAAGCAGCCCCTCCTGTCCGAGGGAGGCAGAGAGGGGCTCATGGACACTGAAACGTCCCCTCTTCTGCCCCTGCCCAGGGGCCAAACTTACTCCTTATAAGGCTGATATAGGAGGTTTTACTTCAACACTTGTGCAAAATCCTGATAACCCACGAGTAAAGAGCACATATGGAGAATTCATATAAAAAAGACCTTTTAATAAGCTTTTAATAACCCAGTACCGTACATGGCGGTCCACTTATGTTTCTTTTCGTGACAGAACATAAAGGATTGTGGCTTATTTGGGGGACAGCGTCAGCTGACAAACACATATATTTATTTGAAATTTAAACAAACTCAGAGTTCCTTAGGGCCAATCAAGCCCAGTCATAGACATTTTCATTGTTGTATTTCTGAAAGAGAAATGTGGCACGAGGAAAGAGAGTGAAGGAAGCCCTTCCAAATTCCTCTTTCCATAGTTTGGCTTAATCTCTGCTGGTACAGACACTGAAAAGGGCATCATGTCCAGAAACATCTGCTAGGTTCACTGCCTTCATGCCAGCAAGTTTAATGCAACCTGAAGCATGATATTACAGCCAGAAGTCATAAAACTTAGAATAAAATAGGCTGGTAGAAACTGCATTTTTAAATTTAAAAAAAACCAGTTCTGAGAACAAGAACAAAATCCTTGCCAAATTTTGAGTTTGTGTAAGAAGCTGAAACTCAGTGTGGACAACAAATGAGCAACAATGGTAGAAGATTGCCACCTGGCCCTCTTATTTATAAATTCAGAGGCATAACAGGATGAACAGTCAAAAAGAAGCTATAGGTGACAGATTATTGCCTTCAATTCTCTTGAACTGATCCCTAAATTGTGCTGGCCAGGGGAGGCCCAGGGGGTCTCTGAACTCATACAACTCAGAAAACCTTGACAAAGCAGATGTAATTATTACAATTTAAGTACTTTTAACTGTCTACTTTTGTGAAATGATTCTGGTTTCCAAAATGACTGGATTTTAACAGAGACAGTCTGAAATATCTCTAGGAATCATTATACTGCTACCACATATGAGGATCTCTGTGGACATTTTTGTTTTCTTTGCACTTATCTGCCATACTTTTAAGGAGATTCTGCAGGATGGGATTTATTTCTTCTGTCTCTCAAAGTCTGCACTGCTTTAACATGTTCATTAACATCAATATACTTACACTAATTCCATTAGAGAGAAGTTTTACATAATAAGTTTCAAAAATTAAATTTTTAGCCACAGGAAGAAGAAGGACAAATTCAGTCTACTTATAAAACATCCGGGTTTCTCCTCTCTTGCAAGAAGAGAATAAGAAATACAGGAAAATGGAAATGCCAATACTATCCATCCTGAAGTTCATACAGTTTCAAACAAAAGCACTGTTTATCTTCAAAGAAGACAGCTTTGGATCCAAGAACTTTGAAACAGAAATGACCTAAAAGTCTGTGTGCTTCTCAGCATACTAATTGCCCTGAATCCGAGCAATTCTGCTTAAGTGTTTTCCTTGTCCAGTGCATACACTTCAACCCCAAAATACAACAGAAGGAGAATTCCAATTTTATGTTTCATTAACTTTCAGAAAAAATAGGATGCACTACTGACTTTTAGGTGTCATAATAAATGCTGCTGGGTTCTGCTTTTCCCCCTGAACTAATTTATTCTGTTTCAATGAGTCCCTCTCCAGTAGGAGACGAAGATATGTAGTGAAGGGTGGAAGGCAGGTGTATTTATTTTAGACAATTGCTGGAGGACAGTCAATATATTTTAGTTAAGTAACTCTATTCACTCAGTATTAACAAGTTTCATCTGAATATTAGAACAACTGCTAAAGGAGATGTTAAAAAACAGCTTTTGAAAGTTCAAGGAAAAAATAAAGGATGAGTTGGGTTTTTTAATGCTTTTTTAAAGACTTCTTACAGTTGGCAGACTTTCCTCTAATATCTACCCCTTGAAAATGCATTTAATAAATTTTATTTAATTTCTGAAGTTCTTTTAAGGAGTTACATGTATTATAGAAATTCAGCATAAAAAGGACTAGAAAAGTAGATTTATATTTTTCATGCACAAGCTCAGAGAGTCCAAGGCAGATAAATTTTTCCTCCCTACTGCCTGTACCTGAGAAGTTTCAGGCACCAGTAAAATGGAGCTCTTGTTGCAAGCATCCATTAAAGACTGCCTCAGGCTCTCCTCTCTTCCACAATCACCGCCCCATGCCTTTTTTCCTTCCCCTAAATCAATTAACATTATGATAATTTTGTTCCTGACTCCTGTTTTTGGCTTGATGAAGCTGACTCTCTAATCAGGAAGGGTAAACTTTAAAGTCAAGTGCAATCAGGGATTATTAGGCAAGAAGCGATTATGAGGAGTATTTAAAGATAACAACTAATGCCATACTAGTATTAAAAGCAAACACCCTTGAAACAAACCAGATAAATTTCCCTGTCTTTGATTTAACACATAAATAACCTAAAAATGGGTGGATATGCTCCTATTTTATCCTGATCTTAGAAGAAGAAATATCTTTGAGAGGGAGATTTAACCACAGAAAATCTTCATGAAATCTGATACTCTTATTTATTTTGACAGCCAACATAGAAAGCAGAGATAGAACTGGAAACTTAAGTCCCTAATAATTTGCTGTGTTTCAGACCAAGTGTGGATGTAATTTGGTTGATGAAAAGTGAAGAACTCTTGATGTGGTACATGTACACTGCCCCTGTTCTGTCAATGCTGGTTGTCAGCTCTACAGCAGAGCACACCCGGCAGAAAATGACAGTAAATGATGTTCTGAACATCAGGGAGAAGAGCTTTGGTTTTGTACTTGTAAGAAATTCAGATAAAGACTTTTTCAGACAAGGTCACAAAATATTGTGTTTATAATATGTTCAGAAGCATCTCTCCATTGCACATGGAAATGGAACAAAGAAGACAGATGCATTTTCTTCTGCTGCTCCCAAAATCTTTAAAAAATATTTAAATCCATGTAATTTTTTTTTTTTTTTTTTAATGAAATTTACAGGATATGAATGTGGGAATTTAACTCTTGGTGTTTTTAGTCCTCTCTCACCCTGGAGATTGGACACACTAGTTACAGTACAATGGCCATGATCTCCTGAGGATTTCAGCCAGAAGAGAATATAAACACATTATGGGATATGTACAGATACTTAAATGGCTCCTCAAGGAAAATCTGAGTCTCACAAGACCTGGAAGTACAAGCTTTACTGGGTGCCTACAGGAACTTTACAGAAACCAGTGAAAATAACAGTGAAATTAAGTTATGAGAATTAGGAGATTATGATAATATTCTCTTTCACCTTAGAGAATTCCACTGAAATGGAACCATTCCACAGAAATTCACCTGTTAAAAAAAAAGACTCATACAAAAATGCTTCAGTGGAGGAAGAGGCTTCACTGAAAAATGTTCACATTATCATCACTTGGAAATTCCTTAAAGCTTCTGTTTAAAAATTCACAAAGAACTAGCCCCGCCACAAGGACATCAAAAGAAATAAAAGATGAGACAAGTTTGCCTGTTCAGGGCTTTGGGAAGGCACATTGTTTTCAGACACAACATGTTAAATTGTGTGGCAGAGTTCAATTTCCATCTTCTCCATAGGTGCTGACTGCACATAAACTTGTGACAAACAAGCTGACAAAATGACAGCATTTCAGAGTATTTAAAGAATGATTTCTATGTCCTTCCAGCACTCAGCTGGGTAGCTCTGAGTCCCTGGACAAAGCACCTGGGTGTCCCATCACTGTGCTGTGACAGGTGACAGGAGGGGATTGCTGAGTGCTGCAGGGGCAGTGGATATGATACCACAAATGCAGGAGTAGTCTGTTCAGAGACAGCCTTGTAGCACACAAATAACAATTTCTGGTTTCCTTGTTCTTCCCCCTCTCCCTGCCCCAGCAGCCCTGGGCACCAGGGGAATGAACACACACAAAGAATGCTCCCTGCTCCTGTTTCTGACACAGCCAGGGCTGAGTTTGAATTTGTGAAGGCAGGTTCTCAGAAACAAGGGCTGCCTCCATGCCCTGCCCCTCAGAACTGAGAAGGTTCAGATTATTCTGCATTTCCACATTTGCTTCTGATATACCTCCATTAAGTATATTTCTAAAAAAACACCCACAACGAGAAAACTGATTAGAATCTAGTTTTAGGATTAGCTATTATTCTAAGTGGTAACATAGAGTAAAAAATGTAAACATCCTAAAAATCTATCAGTACATTAACAGAGATCACTCACTGCTCTGTATCTTAGCAACAATACCTGTTTGCAAATCAAGCAATATAGACTATATAAAAAACTGCAGAAAAACCTTCCCCTTGGAAAAAATACAATAAAATGAAACAATTTGTAAAATGGTTTCTTCCCACACATAATAATTACATCAAAAGTTTAAAGAACTTTCCTGTTCTATTTCTGAATCAGTTTGCAAGCCTCAAAATCCAAAGTGTCACATGATTCCAAAAATTCAGGGTAAATATAGGATCTCTGAAAAGTACTTTCTAAGTGTCTTTTAAAGTTTCAGATGCCCCTGTTAAAATATTTTATTTAGCAAATTTTGAAAACATGAATGGGAAAACACTGATCATTTCGACTGAAATTATACTTTACACCTGTATCATACCAGACAAATTATTAACAACCAATGACATCTAAAAACAATACTAAAATTATACATCAACATATAACTTTGAATCTGAGTAAATGCATTTATTACAGGCCCTGTGGGGAATCAGTATGAGTACTTCTTTCTCCTCATTTCAATTATAGATATAACACAAGTAAATTAAGCCAAATCAATATTCTCAGAAGTCAATCCTTTATATGCCAATGTCTGCTCAGAAGTTTTAAATAATAATTTATGCATAGCATGGAACACTTGGGATTTGGTTTTGATCTGCTGCTGTTTGTGGTTTTCTTTTTTTTTTTTTTTTCATCTAGTGGGGTTTTTTCCACACAAATTTACATGGATTAACATTTATTTAAAAGAATCTTATATTCTACTATCATTCAATGTTTACCTCATTTTCAAAATCTTTCTATCCTATTTATTTCCATACTCACACAACATATTATTTTTTTCAAGCATTGAGGCATTTTGCAAACTGAGGAATATAAACCACTTTGGTGCCATTCACATTTTATGACAGTGATATTGGAATATCTGTGCTATCGTAACCTCCATTACTTCTTTTTATATGTAACCGTAAGACAATAAAAACTAAAGACAATTGCCATGGCTCCATGACAAAAAGAGAGGCTCAAGAATTTAATTATGCCAGATATGTGAATATAAGCAGAAAAGATGAAGCAATGATCTTATTTGTCAGCAACAATTTTAGCAGCACGAGAAGGTAAGGCAAGATTCATGGTTAGTCTGTCTAATGTCTTTTAAGGACCTTGGGGATTTTATTTGGATGCCCGTTGAAGCCTAACACAAAGAACATCGAAAAATTGCCTTCTCTAAGGTTTTGCTTCCTTACTTTGGGATTCTTGAATTTTTGATGATTTAACAAAGCTGTTACCACTCAGAAGAGACAGAAGTGAAATTAAGGGACAAGGATGTGACTTATGAGGCTTGTTTGCTGCACATTCCAGGTCTTTCAGTTATTGTTTGATGAGTACTTTTTTTAAAATATCTTGCAGATACTTGCAGCTGTTTATCCTCTGTCCTGAATAGATTTCCTTGAACTGGTCCATTATAATACATTTTGAGTTAAATAACTTTCCTATCAAGGCCTTTTCTTGTATCTATCCCATCCTCAGAGAACTCACCCCCCCACGATTTTAAGAGGGGCTGAGAAATCGATTTCCCCTGGAATTGCAGCAGCAGGAAGCTCACAATATTCCCTGCTGTCTAACCCTGCCAGACAAATCAGCAGCAACACCCAAGAGTTAAAGCCACATTTTAAGATTTCTGTGACTCAAATCCAAGTGCAAATACTCCATCCCATCCACCTGAATTTTACCCCCAGGAAGAAAGCAATGGGAATTTCTCCCCATTCCAGCCATGCTCTCTGTGCCACTGTGGCTTTGTGTCCCTGTGGGAGAAGCTCTCATTGTTACAGACTCTCTATATGATTCCCTTTCTGGAAGAAGAATTATCATATTAATATATTGCAATGTTACCTCTCCTTTAATTTGTAAGTGTATACATAATCACACCAAATACTAATTCATCTCTGCAGCAAAGTCATTCATTTTAGATGTTAATCTTAGCCCAATTTTAATAGATTGCAATCTAGAAAACAATAGTTTTCACATCTTCCCAGAAGGAGTAAATTGACTGCTTGTAAATCATTAATTTGTAGCTCTCCAATGATCAAGGCTGTCAGACTAATGTGATTTTAAATCAATTAGGATTTGTTCTTTTGTTCATTCATACCAGTAACAATAACATGAGCATAGTAAGAATTGATATTAAATTACCAGCTTTCAATTGAAAGAGAGAGATTGCAGATTTCTCTACTTCATGTACCATTTCCCAGCAGCTGCAGCAGATGGACTGTTAAATCAGAAGAGTTCACTTTAAACACAGCTGGCAAGCTGTGACTGATGCACCTGACTGGCAATGAACTTCATCCAAAAACCTAGAGCAGGTTTTTAACCTGTCCTCCCTCAGCCTGTGTCTTTAAGATTGTTTCATTTCTCTGGTGATGTCTGAGTTTATATATCACACTGTCTCTTGGATCAAAGCTGTCAGGCATTGTATATTCTACATTCTAGGCCAACAAAACATCTACAGCCTCATAATACAATAATGCTGAATTAAAACCACATATTTATATTTATATTTATATTCACATTCATTTGTCCTGCAGTAGTTTGTGATTCCTTAGACACAAGTGTTTGGGTTTCCACAGTAGTTTCCAATATTCATCCCTCTGTGCAATTTCATACAAACATTGATTATCAAGTAGGCCTAGAGATCTTCACCAGCTAGACTGAGGAACTTGACAAAATAAACCAGTTTTTATTCATGTCCCTCTTCTCTTCAACCTTTAGAACTTGCAGGAAACTTAAACTGGCTCAGGAAAATTCACTTAATCAGGAAAATTCACCTGATTTCTCCCTCTGCTCAGCCCCACAAAGTGTTGCAGCCAAGCTTAATGCTTCGTTTGTATTCAAAATCTAACAAGAAAAATTAGTTGAAAAGTAGATGTGACATTTCTTTTAAACACTATCACAACAAGCCAGATGTTACATTCACCTGCTGCTCATGCGTGGCAACAGTGAATTAGGAGAAGATACAGATTTGCTAATGAACATTTAATTGTCACAGGACTCAAGGTGTCTTGGTTTTTATGTTGTAATATTTCTAAGGCTGTACCCATTAAATGTAAAAGAGTAAGAAAGCAGTCTTGATAGACAGAGGAGGAAAAATGATGCAGGTTTTATGTCCTTACTGAATTTCAATACTATTTGAGGTCTGACCCTTTCTCTGCCCTGGGTCCATCGTTGTGATGTTTTTTGCCTGCTTAATTTCCAGCCTGTTTCTTGAGAACTGCTGTCAGCAGCTTTTCCCACTGGCTGGGGATCCATCCAGAGCCATCCTCAGGCTCCCCACTCCACACTGTCTTTGAGCCATTTTCTGTGCGTATCATTTTTTTCTAATACAGAAGAAAATAAAAAAAGAAGCCCAATCCAAAAAACCTTCTTGAATAATTTAGGGCACACATATGCTCGCTGTGAACACCTATGGTAATTTAATGATAAATCTGATG
The DNA here is from genome assembly GCA_013397245.1 of Thryothorus ludovicianus. Lineage (NCBI taxonomy): Eukaryota > Metazoa > Chordata > Aves > Passeriformes > Certhiidae > Thryothorus > Thryothorus ludovicianus. The sequence goes on from VZTB01010947.1 coordinate 635,390, forward strand.
AAGGATAAATACTTGATCCTTACCCTGCTGTTTGAGAGGAGGACAAGCTGAGATTAAAAAGAGTTAACTAATTTGATAAAGGCACCTAGCAATACATGTGTGTTCCAGCCACCTGCTCCAGGGCTCTCTATGTAACCAGTCCTACCCATTAATCAGGGCTGGTTATTATTTTGGGTTCTGAAGGAGAAGAAAATAAAATTACTTTTAATCTAAATTTGCTTTCATCCTGTCTTTCCAAAGAAGGGAGATGTGTCTGAAGAGAGAACCCTCCTCTGACCAGCTGAGCTGTCACAATGAAGAAGGCACTCTCAAAGTCTTCCTTAGTTAATGAGTATATGAATTGAGGGAAGACTTCAGGCTGAGAGTTGCCACTGAAACAATGACTGACTGACTGTAAACCAACAGGACAAGTTCCTCAGATGCTATAAAATCACACTAGCACCATCTGGCACTCAGTGAGTCCCTGTGGAATTGAGCTGCCTGGCTGAAAGCAGGAAAGCTGCACTCTCCTGCCCAGTGCTTGTTGTTAAAACATCAAGTTTCTCATCATAACTTTAAAAACTGCATTATAGTTTTAATCTCCCATTCCTCAGCTGTATTGAAAGCATTTCTCTAAACTATAAATACAGTGTTATTTCTTAGTTGGCTTATCCTTAAGAGTATTTTACTCTTCTCAGAAATACACTGGATAAAACTGATAATATAACATCAGCCAAATCATGACAGTTGGAATCACTGATAGGAAATGCTTCGGAGCATGAGGTGAAAAAGTATTAATTTTCCTTTTTACATTAGGCACAAATCTTTCAATGGTAGCAAATAGGACTAAAACCTTAGAACAGCTCACTGTCAGGCTGGAAGGATGAGCAGCATTAGAAGTTCTTGGAGTGCATTACAGAAGATTCTGACTGCCACTGCCAAAGCTCTTGTAAGAACACCCTGCTGATGTCTTCTGATCATGACAGATTAAAATCATGGTCATGCAAATTCATGGTCACATAATCAAACATTTTGCCATATTAGTCACAATTATCATTCCAGTTCCCTCTCTAATCTCCCTCACCAGAGGAAATTAAAGCACATTTCTCCCCTTATTTTTAACAAGAATGTAGTAACATTCTTAGAAAAGCCATTTGAGGACCTCTTTCACTTGGTTATTTTCAAACTTATCTAGCCATTAACAATGCATTTTACTAGAATCTGCTTAACATTTCTAAAGGTGTTCTTTTCCTCCAAATTAACACCAGAATGGAGGCTGATAGTGCTCTTGGGCAAACAAGGATCTGGCACATAAGAAATACAACTGTGCTATTAAATATGTCGATAGACAACATACTATATCTGAGTTTCATGTCTTGGCCCATGTGTTGTTCCCAGAGTCAGATAAATAATACTTTATGGCTCTATGCAAATGAAAAAGTAAAATAGTTTTTATTTATTGCTAATAAAGCCACCAACACTGTTATCTTCAGGCAAAGAAAAGTTAGTGTTCAAGATCGTAATTCCTGTTCTCAGAAAAGGTTGTATCTATTTTACAAAAAGAAACATTGTATTAGCAGCCATACTTGCAGAATAGTCACCTGCAAAGGCGAGAGTATACACAGATACAAGATATATATCTTTTATATTATATGCTGTATCTTTTAAATATATATAATATATACACATATAAAAGAAGACAAACATGTATCCTGCAGGAATTCGGCGAGTTCACCCTTTCTCATTATTGCAGCTGGTTCAGTGCTAGATGAAGCATAACTTGACTTTTCTTCCAGCCCTGTGCCTTAAGATTTCCTGCTTTTCCATGAAGGCTCCATCACTCTCTAATGGTTTATATTCACAAGCTTCCAGATCAGACGATGTCTGAATTCACCTCGCTGAATTCAAGTGCTATCTTTCGCTGCTTTGAGTGCTATATTTTTCTAGTTTTTCATGGCACAAGATCCTCACCTAGTATTAACTCTCAGCTGGAAACACTTCCTCAGTCTTCAATTTACCCACCTACCATTCCCTAAACTCTTCTTGCCTTTAACTCAGGAACACAGACCAGTTTCTGTCAAATATATTTTGACAAATATTCCCAGCAGTTTATAGTGCCAATATAACCTGAAAGTCCCTCTTCTGTCTCAGAGCAAATCAATGTTTTGCCAACGTCATCTTAGAAGCAAAATGGGGATATTCCCCCAAAACATCTTGAGTACTACCAGCAAATTTCATTCTATTCTTGACCAAAAAAAGCACTTTGGATCCCTAGGCCTTCACAGCCCTGCTAGTGGAGGTACAGGAACAAGTTCATTCTAAACTAGGAAAGATCTTATTGATGTAGCCTAAATTCCTACTTAAGAGTCAGCAGCTACTCTGGAAACTATTCAAGGGCCTACAAAGGAAGTTGAGGGAACAGTGATTTAGTTCAAATAAATTATAGATTGGCTTTGGTTCAGAAACCAGCACATGAAATTTAAATATCTCATACAGAAAGGCAGACTAATTGATTCAAATTGCTTTTGGTAGCTTACCAGCTGTGAGTAAAAGTAGCACTACCCCAATTACAGAGAAGCAGAAATCTTGTTCAGACAGGCACAGCATTTATGAATGAGTGAGGTTTACACTCTATTGCTTGCAGGAAAGAAGTGTGCCTTCAGATCCTCCTTCAATTATTTGCTTTTGAGCTGTTACAGGACTGCTACCTTTACATAATAATATAAATTGTTGATGAAAATTTCAAAGAACTGGGGTCATCATCTTTTGTAAAGAAATAGATCATTTGTTAAGTTTTGTTCATACAGTGCCTGGCAGAGCACAGCATCTGTCTCAATTTGGCCTTCTAGGCATGGGTGCCATACAAGGATTTAAAGATATCACACACATCTGCATCTTTGCATCTTCCTTGGAAACAGAACTTTATGAAGTAGAGTCTATTTTTTTGTCAAAATGTTGCATTTGATGGCACAAAATCATTATCTTTTGGTTACATCTTCTTCCTGTTTATTTTCATAGTGGCTCAATTACTATGTTATTTATAACCTTTTCAGAATCTAATTATATTGCATCAGATATCCTGAGATATTTCTAGATGGGCATTTTCTACACAAAAACTTCCTGCTTATTTTTATTATTATCCTTGCAGCTATGTAGTTCCAGCACACCACCAAGATTAATTAAGTAGGCACAATATTGCTGAAATCTCCTCTGGTTTGCTCTGTCATCCCTGAGATTTCTACAACCAGTAAAAGACCTGCTAAAGAAATATGTGACTAATGCTGAAACAAGCCAGTTTAATGAGACCTCCTGGGAAACCACTTCTCCTTAAGTGATCAAAAGAGAAACTTAAATCCCTCTTTGTTAAAAATGGAAAGGGTAACAGGCTGCATAAATATATACAGTAGCTATCTGTGCTGATCTGTTTAGCAGCCCAATAGTTTTATATTACTTTTTTTGACTTCACACTCAAATATAAATCTTGTTCTTAAGGCCTACTGTAGGCTTTGAATCTATACAGCACAATTCTGCTGTCATCTACCGAGAAGAATTTATTTCCTAATTGCCTGACCAGCATTTCACTTTTCTCTGCGATGCATTAAATTCTGGTAAGCTCAACAAACTCTGCACTGCTTGGTAACTGCAGTCAGTGTTTACCAATGTGATGATTACCTGTGTGTTCACAAGAACATAACAGCACCAAAATCCATGGAGATGGTCAGAAAAGCAAAGCACCAGCAGCTACACTGAGATTACAGGAACTCTCCATCCTACCTACCTAATCTCAGGCTCAGAGTCTTTATGGATTCCTTATATATGAGACAGAGAGTTAAAAAACTTCCTGCTGTGCGTTGTCCTCTGAAAAAGCTATCATGGAATACTGGATATGTGTGGGCAGCTATGCTTCTAATTTTTCCAATTGACTGCCTATGACGCCCTGTAAGGTTCCTTGTCACCCATCCTGAAGCCTCCCTTCTTGGGAGGCAAAAGGCAGCAGATCAGAACTCAACACAGTCCACTGTCTGCTCTCCTTTATGTCCTGCTCTGCTCACACCATTTTTGTCCTCCTGCTGCCCTCCTTGGCTGGAGTCCACTGTAGCTGCTGCTTTGATGGGCCCTTGTCCATCATGTGTCAACACTTGTCTAAACTACAGCCTAAGAGTACTTAACCTCCAAAGGATGAGGAAAAGAGGCCACCAACAAAAATGCAAAGGGTTTCTTTAAACAAGTCAAATGTTTTCTCAAAAATGAGAAAGGGAAATATATCCAAACAGCAGCACTCTCTGTATTTTCTTTTCCTCTCCTTCTTAGTGTACCTAACTGGTTTTCTTCTTTTCCTGGACATAGAACAACTTCCATTTCTGCATCTCCCACTTTTAATTTGTTTTTAATTAAGTTATTGCTGGGCAGAGAGTCTTCAATTTCAGCCAATTTTGACCAAGTTCCAATTACATTTTAATTTAAAATGTGAAAGAAAACAAACTACTTCATACAGAATGCATCTGCCTGATAATTTGCAAAATGTCTATTTTAGTGGAAAAGTCATCTTCATTAGCATATTTTTAAAAAGGTTTTATAATAAGACCTCTTCTCATTTAATATAGCATAGCAGGGAAAATTGAGAGAATCCTACTGAATTTTACTAACATGTTTTAAGACTTTTAGCATTAATTAAATAATGTTTGATCACAGAGAAAAAAAATGCAGCAAATTTCACAGAAAACCAGAGCTTAAATGGCTTAAGTTAAATACAGGTATAAAAAGAATGAGTTCCTCAGGGCCATACATTATTGTGAAGGAAATACAGCTGAACAAGTTAAACAGAGTGGGAGATGTCAAGAGGGAAGCTGGAAGCTTTCAAATGCCAGGTTACAGCACGGAGTGAGTGACAGCCCTTGCAGCTCTAAAAAGGACCCAACGTGACTGGAATTGTCAAGGATTTCTGGTACAGGAATGAATCTCTTGGAAGTGATTTTTTTTTTTTTTTAATCTTTCCATTTCCTTCTTTCTATTGACTGGAAATCTCTAGAATACAAACAGCACAAAATCTACACAGAAAAATAAAATAGAAAAAAAAGTTGTAGAACTGATGGGGACATTACATCAAGTATTTGTTTTCTCAGAACTAATATTATTGTGGATTTGTTGTTCATAAATGCAAGCTGGGAAGAGGTGAAAAGCATCCAAGTATGGAGAATTTAGTATGTTTGCATTATTTTATTGCTCTTCCCTTTTCTTTAAAATACACACAAAAATAAAGAGAGGTATAACTTGTTCTGCTGCTGCTATTACTATTCTCTTCTAGTGGAGACATGAACCTCCAGAATTCCATTCATGCCAATGAATTCTGAAAGCTCTAATACAAAAAGCTGCTCCAAGGAATTGAATGTATAATTTTCTTTCCCTGTTGAATGACCATAAACTTGTGTGGTGATATTTTTATGAGAACTTTCTGAAATCAAGCACCAACTTGGCAAGCTGCTAGGAAAGAGTATAAATGCTTCTAGGAAACAGTTTAATGCAGGCTTAATCTGTCCCCCTGCCCTAATACTTAACACTGGTCCAAATATTGAGTAAGCATGGAACGGTGGGGGAAAAGGGAGAGGTGGAGGCTTGGACAGCTCCTCAGGAGAGTGGGTTTGAGGCTATGTGCTACAGCAAGTATGTCAGGAACTAACAGGACCAGCTTGTTCTGCACAAAGGCAGATGGCAGCTGCTTCCCTTAGTCTCCCTCTGTATTCCAAGTCAGTGACTCTTACACCTGAGGCATCTTGGTGGCATCCAAGGTTTGCTGTTCCCCAAATCTATTTATGCTGTTGAATAAGCATAAGAATTTCAGCTTCAGCAACCTCAGAAGAGCTTTTTCCATGGTTATGAAATCACTGACAACTGCAGCAAATGACCTTTGCTGTTTCCTTATCACTCTGCCTTCTTCTTCCTTCATTCTGTTTTCACTCTGAGACCTGAGTACAGCCTGGGAGGCTGCTGCAGTGGGAATGGCAGGTTTAGAGAAGAGCACACACTGGCAGCTCTGTGTAGCTGCTATGCTCACTGGGGTGGCTCCAATCACTACCCAGATATTCAACAGGAAAATCATAGACCCTAAAGACTTCAACCATCTCATTCACCACAAGATCAGTGGGGTTGAACAGGACCCTCTTGAAGTCATCTAGATCAATCCCCAAATCCTTTTTCACTGTTTCCTGCTTAGTGCCCTAGATCACTTGTTTTAGGCATCCTCACTTAAAGGTATGAAGCCACAGCTGTGTTATTTTCTTCTGGCCTTAAATGTAAGCCTTAAGCTTCTAAAGTGGATGTCAACATTGCAGTGGATTGTCAACAAGATGCAGTGCATCTTGTGTTTACACTCCAGAATAAAATTTAAAAGCAACTAACACTTTTTTTAGTGACACACACTGTGTGCACTGTGTGTCACCCCAATTATGCTGCCTAGTCCATGCTGGCACTAAGGTTTTTTCCATGTTGGGAAAGAATAAAATCAGGTTTTGTTTGTCAGTAGCCTAAACTTTTAACCATGTTTACTTGTGTCTTTTTGCCAGATTTCTATCAGTATTATGGAAATGAGAATCCAGTTTTGTGTCTATCCTACCACGAGATACTGGAGCCCCTTTTTGAAGGTCTCAGAGCCACTCCAGCTGTAGGGCTCAGAACAGGATTGAAGCAGGAAATGTAGGAAGAATGTAGAAATGTAGAAATTACCCAAACATTGAATAAGCTGAGAAGCTGAACATTTGCTTTGCTGCCTAAGAGATTTTTCAACAATCATCCCTGAGAAACTGAGCAAAACCGAAGGAATTCATCATTACCATTGTTTATTTTGTCTTTTTACCTGAAAAGCCCTTCTAATTCTTGAGGAATTATTCCAGACTGGAAATTAATGAGATACATTATCACTGCACCTTGCCAGCCAAGACAACTTAAACCTCCCTAGCTCAGGTTCCTGGAGCAGCCAAACTGAGCTAGCACAGAACTCCACAGGAGCAATATCTCACTTAGAGCAGCTTCTCTTAACCCAAACAAACACCGGGCTCCAGCAGCTCCAGTGTCATTCCCAGCTGCTCAGACAGCCCTGCTCCAGCACACACAGCCTGGGCGTGGTGACCCAGCCAACATTTCAGAGGGGACTCAAACCCCTTGGAGCCTTTCACGTGGATTTTGTTGGGTTTAAATATTTCTAACTGAAAAGAGTCATGGTAGAGATTAATGAATGGACATGAATGTATTGATGAATGACTGACCATTAGAACATCAACAACGGTTAATACACAGAATTGATTTATAAAGCTAGAGCATTTGAGATTGTTTATAACATTTGTGGAAGTAAATATTAAGGATGTGAGATGTTTCTTCACTTATTTGGGGCATAGTGATGATTTAAAAGAGAAAAATAGAATGCAGTTTTCAATGAGCATAGTAATCAAGGTTCATACTAATGTGATATATATGTGTGTGAGAGAAAAGGACTGACAATGATAATCATTACCATTGAAGATGATTTTGATTAAATGATGATTAAGTAATTAAATACAATTATTTAAAATCTCTCCATTTCCATCTTAGTATGTGTGATTAAAATGTCGCATAAAATAACAAGGTCCTGTATTAAATAAAGCATTATTTCAATATTACAACCAAAGCTTGTCTCTAGAACAAAGAATAAGGAGAGGTTTATTTCATTACTTTCTATTCTAGTGTGTTAGTTATAGGTGATAATTTCTTTGAAATAACTTTGAACCGGGGAGGAGCTGCTGTGTGTTGTTTCTTTCCTTCTCACACTATCCAGCAGATATTCACAGAATCACAGAATAAGCTGAGCTGGAAGGGATCTCAATGACCATCAAGCCCAGCTGCTGGCCCTGCACGGCACCATCCCCAAAATTCCCACCATGAGCCTTGTCCAACATCCCTTCAGCTCTGTCAGGTTGGTGCTGTGCCCATTCCCTGGGAGCCTGGTCAGTGCCCAGCCACCCCCTGGGTTTGGAGCTTTTTCCTGACTCCCAACCCAAACCTCCCCTGGCACAGCTTCAGGCCATCCCCTCCTCTGTCCCTGGGCAGTGGGCAGAGGAAACACCACCTCAAAGGTGCAGCAGCAAATTGCTGCCTCTCTGCAGCAGAGGAGGGAAAGGCTGAAGACATGGCAAGGCAGCTGAGTTGCTTTCCTACATTTAGACATCTAAATTTAGTTGTATGCAATCTGCTACTGCAAGATACCATGAGGGATTCATGGGCTCCATGCTCTACTTGTCATGATTCATCTGAACTATTTTAGATCTCCATGTCAGGATGGGATAAATCCAGGCCTAAAACACTGGTTTTATTTTGTACTTTAGTGCTAGAGAGGAGACTTTATTTTGACAAATAAGACTATTGATTTCATCTTGCAACTTAAAATGATATGAATGAATGTTGAATAACATCTTGCATATAACATATATATATTAGAAGTTTAGTTAGATATAATGACTGCCAACCTCCAGTCACTTTCAGACACATGCCATTGACAGGACAGACAGAAAGAAATCTGTTTGATATTTTTGGTCTAAATGTTTCAAAATTGAAAGAAGAAATAAACTTTTTCTTCCTTGCTTTTTTTTTCAGGTGAGAAATTCATCAAAATATGTTCTGTGGGGCAAATTTTTTTCTTCTAGCTGATCAGCATTCTGTCTTCACTTTCCTTGCCTCATAGTCATCAAAAATTTCATTACCAGGTATAAGGGAGTAGGAAAGACAACAGCAGAGTCTATTATTGTTTAAATTAGTACCTTAAAATATTGAAAGCTCCACTCTGAACCAAAGATTAAAATTCCAGCTGTAACAATAAATTTATCAACCATATGGAAGGGAAGCTGAAATCTTAGTGGTATATCTTAGAGAGTTTCTGCTAGAGCACTTAGATAACTGTAGCACCTTTATAAAGAGAGAAAACCAGAAATGAAAGTAGACAAATATAACAGGTCTGATGCTCACAAATGAGGAAGAAAATCGAAATTATATTTCAGGTTTTTTTTTTTTAGCTAAAAACAATCCTGAAATCTTAAAACTATATTAAGATAACATCTCCAGTACAAAGAAAGACCTAGAGGTAACACGAAAGGACCAACCCATTGCAAAGGTGACCATGCAGAAGGACCCGGGCTGATGCAATATTCAGGCTGAAATGGGGCCATTCTAAAAGTGAGTTTTCCTGTTTCCAGTTCACGACTGTGACAGGCCACAGTATTGAAAACTGAGAAGTGGTTGTGGTCACAATATTTGGAGTTGTTCCAGAGTAACCTTCAGAGGTTTTAAAATGAGCACAATCATTTCTGTAAGTGCTCATTCATTTTTCATATGCCCAGTCTGTCTTCCATTCTGCATTTAAATGTATTACACTTGCACTTTTAATGGATATCTTAGATTTTAATGGAATTTCAGTGAACTGCACTTTGTATTTCCCCCAAAAAGGAATGATTCATTAGGAGCTGAAGCCAGGCTCCTTTTTTGCTCTGGCTAGTGAGGAGACAGCCTGGAGGTATATTATATTAATTCCTAATATAAATGAAGTTAGATGACTGCAGAACATAATGGTTATTTATATTGAATAAGAAAGCAGGCATAGAAAAGAAAATGTGAAATGGAAGAAAATACATTTCTGCAAACTGGAGAATGAAGTAAGAAGGTAGAAAGTTACAGAAAGATCACATACAGAAATGTGATCTTTCTGTAAACACCATTTCCTTTCAGATATCATAAGCAGAACAGGATTTCATATATTAATCACAGTTTTATAAATGCAGCAGAAAAAAAACATACAGGTGAATGACCACCAGTAGCCAACAAATGAAATAGAAGTTTTAGGTACATTGTTTAATTTTCCAATTCCAGTCACATTACCTGCAGAAGCTGACTGATATTATTTGGAATAAATACATTTGACTTTACACAGAAATGTATTTCAGAGTGTATTTCTTCAGCTTTTTGGTAGAGCAGTCTTAATAACAGATGTGTGCATGCCATGGCAGATGAGCATGCAGAACTTTAATTACAGCTATGTCAATTTTAGGCCCCAAATCTTGTTAAAAACACTATTACATTGGAAAAGCTTGATTGCATCAACTGTGTAGCTATCCTTTAGATTTTGGAATTCTTTACATTTTGGAATGTATTTATTAAAGGTGATGCCATTTATCTCAATTTTCTAGTTCATCAACATGTCCCAGAACTTTTTTATACTAACGTCAAATGTTTAGCATTGTACCTTAAGATCCTAATTAAAGTTGTATTTTGTGCCAGCAAAGAAATGACAAATCAATGGCTTTCATAAGTAGCATCAGGAAAGGAGGTAAAAATCCCCATTAAATGATTGCACAGGACATGTACTCAGGAAGGTAAATAAGCTTTCCCTTTCCTAAGCATATCCAGATTAGTGGGCCAACAGCATCTGCCTCTGTAAAGGACAAGAGAAATAGAGCCCATTGAGTTCAGTAATTTTGTTAAACAATTTTACAATATCAGTCATCACACTAAGACTGGGGCTTTTACAATAAGAACTGATTACCTTCAAGGCAACTAAGGGATAACAGATCAAAAAGAGATGGTAGAACTTCAAGTTATTGAACAAGTAGTTTGATATTTGAAGCTGAAAATAGAAAACATCTCAATTTTCAGGTTTGTTAAAACTTAAGAAACACTGGTAGGAAAGTTTAAACCCTTTTACTGCCTGTCACTTAGCCAGATCAACAATTAGGAAAGCAAGCACATGGTCTGAACTGTCCAAAGATTCCCACTCAAGGATGTGAGTTAATCATTTTTCCTAGGAATATCAGGAAATAAAATCATTGTGATGCCAAAAGGAAGCTGCTGTTCAAAGAAGGCCTGAGGTATGTGGCCAACTCCCACAGGTAAAGTGGGCAACACACAAGTCACTCAAATTTGCCAACACAGAATTTACAGGACATTTTTGTACCCCTTGATTAATACATCCTTTAGCCTGTGTCTGAGGCCAAATTTCCTTTCCAACCACAACATGTAATATCTACAATGTCCCCTAGGAATTGTGCAGTGTGTGCTGGGGAGAGTGTCCCCACCTGCTCTAAGGACAGGTAGTCACGTTGTGTTTAGCTCAACACCTCTAAAATATCCTCTCAAACCTTAAGAAAAATTGTTTGGACATTGTGAAACAGACAAAGTGACCAAACTAGAAGAGAGCTAACACCATGAGCCACCAAGTTAAATGGAACAGATGACTTGGTAAGGCCAAGCAACCTGAAAGGAATAGACAGGGTGCACTGTCCTGCCCCATAGGTCTGAAAGGCTGGAATTGTTTTGGTATTTCATTGTCTTATTACATTATGCTCTTTATCAACTTACTGTCTTCCTTCTATAGCACCCAGTCTCCTTTTTCCTCCCACTAAATAACTCCTTTTTTGGCAGAAACACTTAGTTGAGATATTGTTGTACCTAGTCCTCTGAGAATCTCAATCAGACTTCTCACTGCCTTCACTAGGGGTTGGACCAAGCCATGTGAATAGGTTTGAGACCAGCTCTTTCAGAGCTTTTTTACTTCACAAGTTGCTTCTCATTCAATGATTTGATCCTGAGAATGTGTCATTTCTTTCCAGAAGAATTATTACATTTGTTCTCAAAATAGTTCCAAGAAAATAATTGTTTTATGTAACACCCATGATAATTGAACTGTGTGCTGCTGATAACTACACTGGGAAAAAAAACTGAATTGCAGAATTTTCTCTCTTGTAGCAAATAGTTTGAAAGCTTCTGGATTTCACATCAGAACCGTGGAACTTCTGTCACCCACATGCTTGTGAAGAAGAGTGACTCACTAAAGAAACAATTCTTTTTTGCTTATCAAGTACAAACATATGTTTCATAGGTATTATTTTTCCTATTGGAGACTCTTTCTCACACTTCATGATACTCCTAAGCAAATTTCTGCACCTTTTACATAGTGCCAACCTGATTTTACCAGTCTGAAATAAGTACCTTATACAGTACATTTGCAGACAGAGAGAATCACAAACGAAAAAAACAAATAGATTCAACAGTTAAAAAATGTAAACATATAACTAAATCACAAAGGAGATACAAATTGTTATGAAAAGAACTTTCAATTAACAGCATTCTCACTGCTAACAGAAACAAACTTCATGCTGTAGAAGTGGTGGCTCCCAGTCATTTCCCCATACATTCTCAGGAAGCCTGGTTATTGTCCTGCTGTGCTCTGCAATACTCTGACCCCATTTCTCTGGAATCTGACATTTATTTATTCAGATGAACACATGTCTCCTATCAGAAGTCACAATTGCTTCTCAAAAATTCTATTATCTGTTGCTTGACTAAAGACTTCTTGATACATTTATGATGGTGGGTAAAAGAAGTGGGTGATGGACTGCCACCTTTTCAGCCACCAGTTCCACAGAGGACCTGAGTCAGAGGGCTGGAGCCACCAGGCTTTACAGATATTCACCTCCCTCTGCTGCAGATACTCTACCCTTCCTTCTCAGCTTCAGGACAAGAATGCCATTACAAAAAATTCTGATGTTTATGCAAAAGGTATAAGGATCCTTCCAACCTACCCACCTTAGCACAAGGAATATCTCAGAAGCACCATTTAAATATAATTGTACGTTCACTTGATTTTTGCCACCACTGTCTTTCAGGCCCTTTTCAAACAGATTAATTCCTGATTAACTGTTCCCATTCCACCCTGCTGCAGCAGCAGATGTCACACAGGTCTGTTACCATTAACACTGACAACACTCGAGCCACTCAAATGCACTTTGTCCAAGATGCTATTTTGTCTATTTCGTGAGTTTTTCTTTCAGGACCGATACATACAAACTGTAGTGATACAGTGTAATGCATAACAATGTTGACTTCTTCAACACCCAACCCAAAGGCTTGTGAGAAACACATACACAGATGTTTGGTTGCCAGCCCATCCCTGAGTGATCAGGCAAGAATTCACAGACAGAAGGACTATATGGCAGGAGCCATAGTGAATAAAATAGGCAGGAGCAGTAGTGAATGAAATAATGCATGAATACATTGGCAGTGGTGATGGAGAATCTTCTTCCACCCGACAAACACAAATAATAAGCACATCTTTTCAGATCAAAAATGCTTACGAGCACTGTTTCAGAGGCAGTAGTCCACTAATCTGGCAGTTCAATAGGGAAATGTTTTCATTGGCCATTGAATTAATCTATACCTCAAATTATTCCTCATATCCCAGGAAAACAGCTCTCCACTAAGACATCTGCATGGGGTATAATATGGCCTGCCTGTTCGCCTATATTTGCTTCTCAGATCTCATGTTGCAAAATATCTGCCTCTGTTTCTCTTCTCAGCAACCTTCCATGAAGGCTTTTATTTTCTGGTACATAGATTCCAGAAAGAATGACCTTGAGGGGATGGATGCAATGAAAGAATAACCCCTAAAAAAAGCCCAAACCACACTGCAGGGAGAAAACCAGTCTTTCCAGAGCAAGAATTACAGCTTTTCAAGTAATTTGGTATTCAATGATTAATAATACAATCAACAAAACTCATCCAGGTGCACACAGAGTATTAGACTCTTTCTGAGAAAGTGCTAGTTCATGCAAGAATACATTTACCTATGAAACTAGAAGAACTTGAAAGTCTATTACCATGCCAAGAACTTCTCACTCCTAGCACTAACTGCTAATTAATCAAACCATCAGTTAATTGCTTATCTTTAGATTTGTTCCAAAATGCAAAAATACTAGCTTAAATATTACACAGAAAGATATTACTACAAAAAGAATGCCATAATGAGAATAAAGCAACCTGTCACACAGACTCTCTTTAAATTTATCTTGTCATACACTTCCACAAAATGAGGCATTCCAAATTCGCCAAATGATCCAGGCAGCTCTGCCAATTTCAAAGCATTAGTCCTAACATACCTCCCATGAAGTATTAATCTTATCATAGATTACCTCCCAATGGTCCTTTATCTTGTACTTCATTTATATCAGTTAGATTCTTTGAGTGGTGTGCTCTGGAATGGAGGTTCTTGAGAAAAAAGTCTCTAATAGAACAGCCTCAGGCTTGGGGTTTCATTTTCCCCTGCTTTTTCTTTAGACATGGCTTTAACACAGGAATTACTCCTTACATATCACCATCTAATATAGATAGATCAGTATGTTTCTTCATGTGCAAATGCTTCAGAGACAGATTCTTGTTCTGTAGGTGTGTTTTGGGGGATACCTGTCCCACCCAGTGCCAAACATCACCTGTGTCACCCCAGGGAGCCCAGACATCCCTTTAACAAGGCCTTGTCCTGCTCTTGAAGGCTGGGGAGCCACAAGTCTCTCTGCTGTGGATCATTTCCAGAAATACTCACGTTGGTATGCAGCTGGCAGGGCAGGAAGGCTGGGCTGCAGTTGGCCTGTGTCCCTGTCATTCTCTCTGTTGCATTCATTTTGATGGATGTTCTTTGTACACGGGGTAGAGATCGTGCTTCTGCTGCTGCAAAGGAAAAAGGATTCACTAATTATTGCAGTTATTCATTACCCTGCTGAGACAAATGTTATGAAGAACAAAACACAGAATGCTAATCTGCTGTGAGTTTTGAGTATTACTCAGGGAATTGAAGCACTAGGAAAAGATCTTGTGGAATCAGAAATGCTGCCTGGTAATAATAATAGAAGAAGGGACTTGTTCTCTAATTACCAGACATGAATTTGAGAAATTTGTCTTCCAAGACACCATGACTTTGCAGTTCATTACATTCTCAATGACTCATATAATGAGTATGTCCTTTTAATTGCTCTGTGTTGTCTTGACCCTTTTATTAAGAGGATCATCCATTCTTTCAGAGATTGTGGCTACCCTTGTGTCCACGGGGACTGCCTTAATCTAAGTGGACTTGCTGCATCCAAATTCTAGCAGGTAATGGGAATCCAAGCGAAGAGCACAGCTACAGAGACTGGGGTATAATCCAGAGTGAGAGAGAGAATCTTCTCAGAGTAAAAAAGAGAGCTGACCCAAAGAACAAATGGAAGATGAGCACCAGAGGGTTAGAGCTTTCAATTCTTCTATTACATTAATATCACAGTTTTAGTATTGTATGGTGGGGTCCTCATAGAGATTCACCTGTAATAAACTGCCCTGACTCTGCTCCCCAGGGAAAGGTATTGGAATCTGAAAACTGAACAGTCCTTTACCACTTATCACTAGAGTTACACACAGAACATGCACAAGTCAACACATGAAACATCTTACAGAGGTACTAAATCTTAGGAGGGCTTTAAGTATGTTTGGAATGTGGCATTGCTGACTGAATGTCTTCAAAACAATCAACAATAAACAGTCAGTTTACACACATCAATTTCACGTTCCCTGAAACTTTAAAAATTCCACTCCAACTAATTTTCATACTTAGATCAGTATCAGTGTGGGTTGAATTGGTACCATCTTCTGCTTAAAAGCTGCTACAAACCACTGATTCATACAGACACTTTGAATTCTCAGTGTAATGGAAAAACCTTTATGTACATGTCAAACAGGTCAAATTTTATTGACTTGAAAGCATTAATAGCCTATATTGACCTTGAATTAACATAGTCGATCAAAATCTGAGATAAAGCAGAAGTTACCATGCCAGCTTAGTGCTTTGTGCTGGTTTCCTTTAGCACTGACTCATCCTAGGTTAAAAGGTCAAAAGTTCTGGCTGCTAAAGAACTTTGAGGAAGCTTCTCACCCTGTTAGTGAAAAAGATGTTAAAAAGTTCAAAGCAAAAGAGAACATGAACTTATGGAAGAGCAGCCACTAGCAAGCCTAAAAGCAGAGTAAAGGAAGACTTTTTGTATTTTTGAGAGATGTGTTAACTCATACCTAACTAGCATTATCCAAGAAGAAGAATGTCTAGTCTTTTGGCTTAGCATTACTTTCCCTAAAAAAAGTTCTTTTTGTATAGACCCTGGAGAAGTCTTGGCATATGCATTCACCTCCATGGTTTTGTTTCTTTCTATCAAAAAGGAAAAAGTAGGCAGAAAACTTACCAGTATTTAATCTCTTAGCTTCTAATAACTTTCTAACTTGTTAACACTAAACAAAGTCCTACTAAAGCTGTCTGGATACATTTTTTTCTAGTACAGAGGACATAACAGGAGTTTTACATGTTTCACTGTCAACTCTATCCATTGCATAGAGGCTGAAACAGTAACTTTTGAAAAGGATTGTCTTGTATTACGAAATCTCAAGAACTGTAATAAAACCCATGAGTACTACACGTCAGAATTGAACTTTCTAATCTTTCACAGGTGTAACCACCTAGAGATATACACAATATACCCTTATTGTAACACCAGGACAACAATGCAAACACAAAGTCCACCAAGACTCAAATCAACCTGATTTTATGCAAAACGTGATTTATATAAAATTTTTACTCTCGTGGATTGAAAGTATTCAAGCACAGTAATTAATGCTAACACTGATTCATTAACATTGCAGTAAGAGGGCATGCAAAGATTTATTTATGATCTTCTCCCACATTAGCCAGCAAAGTGTTTTTCCAAAATGCAGATTTACAGAACTCCACAAACAAATGAAAGAGCAATTTTGCTTATGATTATATTAATTTTTTCACTGAATGTTGATGAATTTTAAATTGTCCTCACTAATTTTACTTTTTAATTACAGGACAATATGAATTTACTGAAGCTGATTAAAATCTGATTCACTAATTTTTTAGTGAAAGGTCTAGTCCCAAATTCTTAAATGAGAATGGGCTTATTTAAAGTACAATTTAAATTTTAAATGAGAAAGAATAAAAAGTAATTTTGTATAGCTTTAAATTTTCAAATAGTTCTTAATATTTTTTGTGTGAGATATGAATACAAGTAAAAGAGAATATTCTTCCACTAAGAATCCTGATCATATAATATTTTTATTTTCCTTCTGGGGCTACATGTTTCATGAACAAATTAGTGTGGTACTGCCAACACAATCTTTCTTCAAATATTAGTAGTTCCAAGCTGAACTTCCAAGAAAAACAGAAAACATCCATATGGAGTTTATTTCTGGTTATGTATGTCACTACTGAAACAGAGGGGTCACATAGAGGAAATCCTTATTACAGGAAGTACAGATCAACAGACTTGCAGAGCTCTGGTGGGAGAAACCAAAGCATAGTGGAGCAACCACTGCTGTTAAAGCATTTTGAAATAGAGACAGATATATATATGTCTGTTTATTTATTTTTCTACTGACACAGATTTACAAACTGTGGAAGCAAGGAACAAGAACGATAATTCTTCTGCAACTAGTCTACACAGTGGTACAAATATAAACATTGTGCTATGTACAAAGCTTAAGCAAAATCTTTGGTTCAAAAAGAAACTTGTATTTTAACCACACTGAAAAGAGGCACTAGCTGAGTTACATAAAAAAGAACTTAATTTAGTAACCTACAGAAATAACACCAAAAATTCCTCACTGTGGGAAACACTAAATCCTTTTATTAGGTAACATGTGCAGTAAAAGAGAGGAGTGAGGTACAAATTGTAAGACAGAATGACAGCTCCCAAAACAAAACCTGGAGATGAGCCCTGAGCTGAGTCACAGCCCAGTCTATGAGGCTGGGGGCACAGGTTCCTGTAACTGCTTCATCCACAGCAGTTCCCCAAAACCCCTCAGGTGCTCTGGAGATCTCTGCAAATCCCAGTGTCAGAATTCGTGCCAAGGATTGGGTTCCATGTGGCAGCAACAAGGGTCATATTTCTGCCTTAATACCATAAAATGCCAGGGCAGAAAGTCACCTTAAGCAGAAGTTACAAATGAACCAAGCAGTTTTTTGTTGTCTGCTTTTCCTCACAGGTTTGCCCCAGACAGTGAGAACTTTGCAGAGGTTATTCCCTTTTCAGAGCTCACATTTCACTCCAAATCACACTTCATACATGTTTCTCTCTACAATAAACAGCTGTACCACTGGTGTCACAGTGCACATATATTTACACACTATTTTTTCTTCACTGAGACCAAATATTCAACTTTGCAACTACTGCTGTGCGTTGTTTTTATACACAGCTTAATGAAGAATCTCTCACTGGGAGTCTATTGCTCCTTTGAGACTGAGATTTCCAAAGAAAATACTTTAGATATATTTAAGGGTCTTCTCTCAAGAGATATTAAGTAATTTATACTTGGAATACACAGATTTCATGTCGCTGCATTCCTGCCCATGTAGAAGCAAGCCTTCAGAATATCAGATTCATGTTTCCCTTTGGCAAGCAGCTGACACGGACATCAGGACAAGACATTAATGCAAAAAAAACAAAAAAAACTCCACAGAAAACAGTACAACACTATGTGTTTGAGTGATAATGTTCTGTATTATTTCTCCTGCTTCCAAGTGCCAGATTCTGTTTACCTTCATTGACTAAATTTTACAATCCACAAAAGCAGAAGAAATATATGTACGTATATATAGGGATTTAAGATCAAATTTGCCTGGAGAGGGTATGATATGAGCTGTAATCTTATTGAGTAGATGTAAAATAAAATTTGAATTTTTATGCATTTTATTTCAATATCCACAACACTGAATGTTCAAGAAATTGTCATAAATCTCAACACTTAAAGTTTTGGATATCCAGTTACAGTTTCTGTTCATAATTCAGGGTTCCTCCTGTTCTGTGAAGTACACTTCACTTAACAGGTAGCAAATTGGTTTTTGTTTGCTTGGCTACATAAATTGCAAGAGATCGGTGCTTTTGAGATTAGTTCTAATCCTACTCACTACTCATGTACTCTCTCATGAGTGGCATATAAACACATGGAGAGTCTCCAGGATGTCTCCCATGGTGAATTTTGTCTGTTCACACTGGATGGTGTGTTTATCAGGTGAAATGTGTAACCATTTTTACAGTTATGAGCACTTTTTTAATCTAGGCTTTTGGAGGAACCAACCATTCAAAATTCCTTGGAGTTGTCTCAAGTTAGTTTCTGCAAAGAAGTTGTTTAACTTATGTGGATTTCAGAGTGTCTGTCAGTAATTACATTGCTCTAGCTGCATGTCTGATAAATTCTCCTGATTGCAATTTACAAATGGTCCATCTGTAAAGGAGTTTCTACCAAAGCCTCTGCAAGAAATGTCTCTGGTGACTGTGGCACATGGACGAGGCAGGGCTCGTGTGCACCCCTACACCTGTGTGCATATGCACACATAGATTCACACACACGTTTATATATATATACAAATACACACGTGGATTTTGTACACCACTGGCCAGCAGAGTGGATTTTGGAAATAGGAAAAAAGAAATCAATTTGAACATGAATCTGTGGATTTACCACAGGTTTTTACTACTCTTATATTATTTAAGTTTATTCAAGGAAGTTTCCAAAAACATCTATGGAATTATGCATCCACTCACTTGATATTCATTGGGGTTTAGGGGATTAAGTCCATCAAGCTCCATGGAAAAATCCCTCTGCCAGGATTCATACAGGACTGCTCTCCTAAAGAAATCCCAGTGGAGAACTTAATAATGTCTTTGCCACGGGGAAATCTCTCCAAAATTCCACAGCAGCTCATGCATAACAATGGGACTAAAAATGATATAGGGTCTGGTTTTCAGTGAACACTAAAGACATCTCCACAAATTTAAAAATATAACGAAATCAGCTTTTTATATACCTTGGCATACTCTTTTTGTACAGCTAGCTAATAGAAAACAATCATGTTAACCTGCCCATTTATTAATTATACATTCCAGAGAAAAAAATTATTTTAACACTATGCCAATTGAAATCCAGCCAGGATTTGAAATCTTAAGAGATATAATGATACACCGTCACAATCTTGATTACAGAGTTAATTAGAGAGCAAGTAGTTTATTTTTTATTATAAATTAATAATTCATGCAACTTAATTGTTAGATAATTATAATTTTGTCTGCTATATGTACTTAAAAATTATAAAACCTTCATGCTTTACAGCTATTATTTCAAGTATTCATCTTACTTAAAATACATGTCAAAGGGTTGCTGTTAAAGCAGCTGTCAAGAATTTAATGCAAATGAAAATATTGCTTATTTAAAACAAAACGTAAACACAATCCTAGTAAGTTTGAGTTGCCAAGGCTTCTATTTCTTTCTTTATCATGGAAAGCCACAAAGAATTCTCTTGAGGTAATAATCAGAATAAACCAGGACCATCATAAGCAGTCAAGAAATTCAGACAGGCCAGTATCTCAATGAGGCTGAAGGCTCAAGACAGGAGCTCATGAGCTTTCCTTTAGATTTCATTCTCTATGTCCTTTTCTTTAGGCACATGTGAATAAATGGGAAAATTATTTCTGTTAGTTAAATATCCCATTTAAGCAGGAAGGCAATCATCATGGCAGGTAAATACCGTGTGCACACTCTCTAACTCAATTTTCTCAGTACTCTTTAGCCGTGTTCAGAGCTTAAACCTGATAGAATGAAAGGTTGTTTGTAATCTACAAATTGTATCAATTTGTTTTTCTGGCTTTAATTCCCCAAGAAAATAAATTAACTTCTCAATTTCAGTTTATGACAAAGAGCACTCCCTTTCAGAACATCCCTTCCCCTTTTCTCTCTTACTTCACTTACACCAGCCACAGCAGTTGTTACCTGGAAAGAATTTTTGACAAGGGCCTCTTTGTGCTCCATGAGTGGAACTCATATCACTCCAACACTGCCTGCTGAGTTTACAGCATGTATCAAGGCAAAAGCTGTGCACTGGAATTACCAGGGAACATCACAGACTCTGAATGAGAATTAAACAGCAATAAGGCAAACACTCTGACAATTGATGCCCAGCAGCATCATAATCAGGTATCATGTTGGACATATCACATCCCATAGTGTCTAAATATGACCAGCACTTGAAACAATGCAGGATTTTTATCTCTCTGCTGGGAAGAAGTAAATAGAATTTCCATCAACAATCATAGAACAATTTGGGAAGGACCTTTGAAGATCAACTAGTCCAACTCCCCTGCAAAGAGGGGTTCTTAACCAGACCAGGCTGCTCAGAGCCCCACCCAACCTGACCTTCAGTGTTTCAGGGATGGGGCATTCCCCACCTATCTGGTCATCCTGTTCCAGTGTTTTGTCAACTTCATTATTAAAAATTTGTTTCTTATATTGGTATCTAATGATAGGACAACAGAAAAAGCATATAAATGGAAGTGCAAAAAAACCCTAATTAAACATAAGGAATTGTCTTATTTTAAAACAGCTCAGATGCCACAAACCATAGAACAGGCTGCCCAGAGAGGCTGGGGCTTGTCTGCCATGGGTGATGTTCCCAACCCACCTGGAGACAGTCACGGGCAACCTGCTCAATTGATTGTGCATGGAGCAGGGATTTCAACAAAATAATCCCCAGGGGTCCCTGCCATACTCAGCCCTCTTGGATTCCATGGTCCTAAGTGTTTTTCCCATCTCTGTAACTCCATCCAGCCTTTTGGCTCTCATACTTCCTTGGAGCATAAATATTCAGGTACATAGTTCAGTTGAGGTTTATGTTGTATCTTCAGAATTTGCCTTGCTGTTCATACCCTGTATTTTCTGAGATGCTTAATGTCTTTGTTAAAGTCAAGCAATATTGCATTTGTCACACTGCCATGCACTAAGTAACTATTTTAAATCAGTGATGTTCACTGCAGAAAGTGCTAAGATGACTACTTTTTCTGGACTGGAACAGAAAGGAAAAGAACATATTTGCAAGATAAAAAACATGTTAATAGAGGCCTGTTTATGACAACACATAGCATAACTGATGACTAAATAAGCTTGCACATACGGTAAATGAAAATTACACACAAAATCAAAATTCATGCATGCATCTGTAAAGATAAATTGAGCACTATGCAAGTCTAGGGATGTTTTTCCTTTGGAAAATGTCTACTTTGTGTTGAATGATAACATAATGTAACTAAAAACAGCACTAAAAGCAGTTCTGAAAGACCAGGGAGGCAGGAACAAACCTAATGCAGCAGTCTAAAAACCATGACTAAAAGCTTCCTTTTCCCTCCCACCACTACCATTTAAATTCAGTCAGTACAAGGTGTAGTCTCACATCCTATAATACTGTTATGCATGAAGTCTCTCCCTCTTTTTTGTTTCAATAAATACTGAACGTGCTTCTGAACACTGCCCTTTGCTAGTGAAATCAGAAGTCATGACAGTAAACAGAAGATTTGCGTCAAAATTTTTTACATTTGGATCAGTAACTTACAGAGACTTGAATCACAAGTTTCCTCAAATCATATTTAGTTACCAGTTCTAGATTATGAAGAGAAAAACACACATGAGCATAAAATCCAACAGCTTACACATGCTGTATGAAGGAAATGAGTCAAATGATGGCTCAACCTACCCAATGCTTGGGAAACCTTTACATTAATGCAAGAAGTGTGAGGAAGAAACAAGAGAAGTTGAAGAAGACTTAAGAATGAGGATCTAATGGTTAGCAGTACAGAACCTTATTAAATTAGACACATTACAACAACAGAAAAGGCCACCATGCTCATGCATGACACTTGAGATCCAAATTTGGGAAGTTACCATAGCTGAAAGTCTGGAAATGTGTTAGTGCCCAATGCAGATGACTAAATCATGAAAAAGCAGTGGAAAGAACTTTTGGGAACAGATACCACAGCTACCAAGGCACAATACAAGGTATTAACTTAGATTACCCAGAAAACCTTTAAAACCAGAACAGATACAGCACAACATGGGTTAATCTGTAAATTATGGGGCTGATAAGTTTTAGAGATGCACATGCACATCCAGAAGGCACAAAAAAAAAAAAAATCTGTGCAAAGATGGTGATATACTTAATAAAGGAAGAGAAATGCAGTTTAGATGAAAATGATCATGGTATGGTAAGAGCTAATGAAACTCAGGAAAGAAAGAGAGCTGGAGAGCAGAATAGGAACAGATAGACTTTAAGAAAAGAAAGCTCAATATATTCAGAATATCCTTTAGGAAAGGAAGCAATGACTAGGAAAAAAAAAATTACAAAATGTGGCAGTTCCACAAAAATTACCTATCCCAATATAGAAGTGGAAAATAACTACATCAGAAGCTCGTCACCAGCGTCAAACCAAAGCAGGAAGCACAGAGAAAGTGGAAATAGGTTACACTAAAAATATAGGAGCACGTAAAAGAAAATTAGAAATTCCAAAGCATAAGATGGAAAGAAGCCAGCAAAGAAGTCCAAGACAACAAGAAATCATTGCAGATGTTAGGAGTAAAATAATTAAGTGGCATTCTAGTAGTGACTGTAGAAGGAAATGCTATCAGAATGCCAGGACAGCTACATGCTGAATTCTTGCTTTAAAATGTTGACTGCAAGCAGGTGGGTAGAACAACTAACACCAGAGACAAGAGTCCAGAATAAAGAAAAACAGATTAAAACAAGTTACTTGTAGTGACTGATGAACTCACTGAACTAGATGCAACAAATCAGATATATTAAAACTCATTAGGTATCTGTGAGGAATAGCAAAGCCAAAAATGCAATTTGCAGTATCTGTCATTAAAGGGAATATAGGAACCATAAACAACAGGTTTGGAAGCATACATGAATTATTAAATTTCCATTCATGCCTAAACTGGTCACAAATAACAAGGAATCTGAAAAACCTGGTTATACCCAAGAGCTGTTATATCTCAGCTCAGGACATATCATGTCAAACTTATTTTCTAATTTTCTTCTCTGACAGGGCAGCAGATCATTCAATGAAGAAGAAATATTGTGTATATCAATTTTTGTAGAGCTTTTGACACAACGTATTTTATTAGGTGAACCAGGGAAGTACAATCATCATAAAAGGAACGAAGAATAGGTACAAAAATGTTTGGGATAACGAGGCTTATAGAATTATTAATAGTGGTTTACTATGAAATGCTAAAATTACTCACCAAAGTTATAGAGGCTGATTCATAGGGGTGTTCTATTCAGTATTTTCATTATCAACCTAAAGAAAGGAAGAGAGAGTGTATTTATTAAATATGCACTTCCCACCAAAATAAGAAATGTCCCATGTACATTGGGGGAGAGATCTAGAATTCACAGTGGTCTTGACAAACTGAAAAAAAAAAAAAACAACCTAAATTGGCAAAGATTAAAACAGACTGAAATTCCTTCCTAAGTGAAGCACAAGGCAGGAATGTCACACAAACACATCACAAAACTAATGTTATAAATGTTTGTGCCCATTTATCAAACATATAACATGGAAACATTCTAACCACAGTGCATGTGCATACAAACATACATACACAAAAAATCACGAGAGGAATCCTTGTCACAATGGCTCTCCAGTCACCTTGGGCAAGGCTTCAGCAAGTATTGCCTCTGTGAAACAAATGAAGCTGTCAACTGTGCTTTAGCAAAGACATGGACAAACTGAGGTAGATAATCAGAGATTTAGGAAGTGGAACAAAAGAAAGAGCAAAAGAGCAGGGAATGCTTCAATTTGATAGTTACAGTAGATAAGTGAAAGACCAAAGGGCTTAAACTACACTAACACACCAGTTTAGAGACTGAGAAAAAAATCTCTGGTACTAAGGAAAAAACAGCAAAATTAATTGCCTGGGGTAGCCATGGCATAGCTATCACTGGAGGATTTTATAAACACACAAACATTTGTCAGGAGGTACACAGCAGTAATTTATTCTGCCTTGAGGGTCCCCCCGATTTCTTTTTCCAAGATTCTGCCATCCAGAATAGTCATTAATTTAACAGATAAAACGCTCACACAAAATAAAGGTGTTCTGGTACTAAGTTTCTGCTCCTTTCTACAAGTAAATATTTAACAAGCACTTTGGCCCCTGACTTGAATGCTGATCATCTCATCTGACACAGATGGTCCAACTCCTGAATTTCCATTGCATTGGGAATCTCTGGGGCCCTCTCATTTGTTTACCTACAGGAAGTTTCTGCCTCTAAAAGACAACACCAGTATTAATTTTGTGCACCTTCTTGTAGTCCATTAACTTTTCCACAGTTAAAACTATTTTGGCTGTGATTCTTACCTGCTTGACTTTATGCAGCTTCCTGCATTCATTTGAATCTCTTGGGATGGGGCAAACATCTCAGTTGGTATGTTCAGACTTTGGCCAATTTTCTTGGACTTATTGCACTAACTTTGATATAGCAACACATAGGTGGGACAAATCCCCAAATTCAAGAAGTGCTTACCTACATTACCTTGTAAAAATTACCAGTGCCACAGTCTGACCTTTAACATCTTTAGCTTCCATTTCAACTCTCATCCAACAGAGATGATAGCTTGACACCTTAAAGTTATTTTATGCATATTCTGATTGTATTAACTATTTTTAGCTGTCTTTTTTAAGTGAAGTGTGTGAGTAAGCACATTTTGCCAAACTGCAAAGTTCAGCAATGCTTTTAAAGGCATAAGCTCCTTTGAGGTTTAATGTAGTCTTTTCCCAAGTAATATGATTTCAATCCAAACTCCAAAATATCATCGTTTCACTTTGTGTTCTCAAGGCAACAAAGCAGATAAAAAAAATGTAAAAAACCTAACCCCCAAACCCCTCATTACTTCAAACAAGCCTCCTCTATTATTAATGTGATGATAATTTTTTCCCTGATCACCATATTCTGAGCATACCCAGCAATGCCATTCCACCTGTTGGCTGAGAGCACATGGCTTGGAATGGAAACAGCTTAGAGGCTCCCAGGATTTTGAGTTCTCTGGGAATGACAGCACTGCAAGCCCTGCAGTGTTTGCTGTGGCCAGGCCTTGCTGTTCTGCAGAAATGGCTGGGCCGGATCCTGCAGATGAATTCCTGAGCACAAACTCTGCAATTCCAGGACAGGCTGCAAAGTGCATGCCATGAACAGGCTTGCTGAGGGACAGCACGGGGAGGCTCACGGAGAATGGGATTATCCCAAAGAGATGGGGAAAGGCAAACCCAGCACATGAAGTGACTGATGCTAATGAAAGCAGTAAAATGTCATCTCTGCCCGGGCAGGGGGCTTAACTAGGAATGATGAAGGGAACAACTCGTGGCAGTGCCAGAGCAGTGGTAATATGGGAACAACAAATACCCATCCACCAAAAACTCTACATTTTAGAATTTCACTGTAGTAACTCCACACTAGAAAGTCATTAAGCAAATGCAGAGAAAAATTCGTTAATTCTTTAAAAGTGATTTTTTTAAAGGAGTATTTAGACAGATTGCAAGTTGAAAGCAAACAATTTTATATTGAAGTTCTCTGTTTGGCAGCTTCAGTCAGAAAATTAACGGGAGTCTTCAGGAATGGTTCTGCAGCTCAATCATTGCTGAGATAAACTTTTAAATATATCTAAGACATAGGACAATCTTCTTCAAAAATATTAAACAAAGTAAAATTTCCTTCTTCTGTAGAAGTATAAACATTGTAAAGATACTACAGGATTTTTTTTCATATTGTGATGAAAATAATTGAAGAAAATTGAGGTAGTTTCTAAAGTAACTTACTGATTCATCTTACAAATATGCTGTCACCTGTATATTCTGTAAATAGCTACAGCTAGCAGAAAGAATGCTATTGTACATATAACTCAAATTAAACTCAATTAATTGGATATCTCTTTTCACCATACAGTCAAAATTGAAAATTATATGCTTTGTGTTTTTATCTAAAATTTGATCATAGTAAATCATATAATATAGAATATATAATTTATGCAGGCATGCAACACAAAGACAATTAGAAACACCCTAGTTTGATTTCACACAGCATAGTTTTGCCTCCCTAGGCAGTGATCACTTTTTAGTGGTTTCATTAGCTTCAGACAT
This sequence comes from Thryothorus ludovicianus, assembly GCA_013397245.1. Taxonomy (NCBI): domain Eukaryota; kingdom Metazoa; phylum Chordata; class Aves; order Passeriformes; family Certhiidae; genus Thryothorus; species Thryothorus ludovicianus. The sequence continues at coordinate 662,210 of VZTB01010947.1, forward strand.
AAGAGTTGATTATGATTTTTTAGATTAATCTTCTAAAAATAAATTTCCCTTAAGCAGAAGCACTTGTTATTAGCCTTCATATCTCTGGGTTCTTAAACATTCTCTTCTTCCTTAGTTATATATATTTTTTTTTACTTCCAGAAGTGTTTTTAGTGCCACTGCTTTGCCTGCCCAGTGGCACAGGCTATGCCATGCCCTGTTCTCAGGACACAGCCAGTGGCAGCAGCCCCTGGGGCAGTCAGGATGAACACAGCAGCACTGGGACAGTGCAAAGTGCTCTCCAGGCTCTGGCCTTGTGCCTGTGTACATGCTCATCCTGGAAATACGGTGAAATGTCACAATCCCAGCTTGCCTCTGCTGTCACCTTCCATCCCTGCACCCAGAGCACAGAACCCAGCCAGAGCAGCAGGACCTCCCCCGGCAGGCAGCACCACACCCTGAAACTCCCCATGGTAAACAGGACTGTGCTTCCAACAGAAATGCTACTTGTCCTGGGTTGATGCTAAATTGTGTCCCCATTCATCTGTTTCGCTCAGAAATAAGTGTTGTACCTTTAAAAATTAGATCTGAGAGTAAAGAAGNAACCTTTCCACCAGAAGAACCGACAGCAGCTAGACCAAGCTACAACTACGAGAGAGACTTTACAGCATCTCTGCGGAGCGACGAGAGGTTTTTGTTGTTCAGGGTTGTTCCTTTGTTTGTTGAACTGAAGAGTGTTTTATCTGTTAAATAAACAACTTTTTCCACTTTCTACCAAAAAAATTTTTTTCCTATCCCGATTCAGCTAAAGAGAAGAGTAGTTCATTTAGAAGTTTGTTTGTTTTCCTTTCTTCCCCTCTCCCAAATTTGCCCTAAACCAAGACACTACTCCAAGTGTTTGAAGCTATAAATAAAAGAATCTGAATATATCCTACGACACCAACACAAAGAGAAAGGATTTATTTGCTGTAATGACACACCTCTGATCAGCATTTTAACATCTCACAGCTCTGAATTCCTTTACATAAAGGTAAAAGAGCATCATTTCAAGCAAACGTGTGCAGAAAACTCTTCAATTTATGTTACTGTCTGCAAAAATACTGCTTTAGAAAAACTTCATCTGCCAGGATATTCTTTATGACATTATTCTTTAATTATCTCAGATGTAAACATTAAAGAAAGGACTAATTAATTAGAAAGCCTTTTGCACTAGGCACCTGATGTCTAGAAAAATTAGTATTTGTTCTTTTGCAAGTCTGGGAATGGATGAAAGAAGTAATTTGAATTAGCTGCAGATAGTTCACATTAGTGGATAATTAATTTTCTTCATATTTTGTCCTAGATTTCATTAGGCAACAGTTGTAAACATGTCTCTGCTACTGAAAGAATGTCAGAATTCAGTTTAGATTATGACTCCTCAGGAAAACAAATATTGCAACAGCAAGCATATTCAGCAATCAAAACCAGAAAGAAGAAGCTTATTGAGAATTCAAAGCATTATCTTGTCTCTGTTTAAATAACTTCTTTTGGAAGTTAAGGGAATACGACCCTCATCTCTGAAGGTAATCAAAGACCTATGGGACTTGCAAATAGCAAAGGCAATATTCTAGTAATTCAACCCAAGAGTTATGATAATGAACTAACAGGAGTAATAGTCTTAAAACACAGGATAGCACTACACTTGAAGCACTAAAAGTAAAAATACATAAATAATGTAAGAATTTATAAAACCAAGACCTTCTTCACTTGAGGAAGTTATTTTCATTTTCTCATGTGCAGAGTAAAATTTTGTCTGATAAAAATAACATAATATTGCATAGAATATTTGTAATAAATATGCTTAATTTTTATCTTGAGGACAGTCACTATAAGATATGCATTCTAATTGTGACAAAAACCAAAAATAGAGTTACCAGGACACATCTTGTGGGGAAAAATGTGAATAATGTGTATCCTACTCAAGCATTAATTCAGTGAGTGATAATTGGGATGTAGCACTACTGTTAACTCAGATTTAATTCCAAATTTTTTGGCTGCTGACAACACTAGCACCATCCTCAGAAATCATCTCAATGTGTAAATCAGAGAGATGAAACCTTGCACTGTGCAGGTTTAATTGATCATCTTGTGTGGAGATGGGGAGGAAGGAGGAGCTGGATCACTGCTTGAGGAGGTAGAGCAACAAGTGGTAAAACATTTACTCATCAATAATTACATAAAACCAAGTTTCTTGGGATAAATGCAAAGGATTTGCTTCACTTGAGCTCAGAGGATGCAATTAAAGTTGCTGGGGTAGACTTAGGCTTAGACTCAAAGATCTTCCAGCTCTCCAGATCATTTTTATGGATGCCCTGGACTTGCACATCCTGAGGAAGTGGTTTTTACAGATGACTTTGTCTCACACCATCTAAACAAATGGTATTGCTAGAATTTTAAAATGTCTTTTAAGATTCACTACAGTATTGACTAGATTGAGATCTGGAATTCTGCTCCTCGTTGGCTTGAAAGAATTGTGTTAAAAAGTCTCAGACATGTACTACACATGAAAACATCCAAAGCTGCAAAACAGAATTTACTTAAAAACAGCTCATTCATTAACAGTTACATTAACAAGGTAGACTTTTTCTGCCAAAAATTATAGACTAACCCAAAGAAAAATAAGCACGAAGACTTATTTGAAAGAAGATTCTTACAAAACTGAAGGACAGGAGAATTTCCGCAGATTCCAGCAGATATATGGAAAATATTTTAAAAGAACTACAATGCTTTCTTGAAGGCTAAACATGGTGACATTGGAACAGCAAGTGTGCCTTCTGTGCCTACACAACATCTGTCCCAGGCACTGAAATAGCCATATTGAAAACAACAGAATGCATCTGCCTTCAGAAATAAAATTAATACCAAACTCCTTGCAATATTGCCTACTTTATCTAATCAAACAATTAAAAAAATTTTATTTCATTACTTAATTGGTCTTCATTTTACTGTGGTTTCAGTAAAATCGTCCAGGCCTCATATTCTAATGAAATAGACCACTTAACAGCTGTTAACAATGACACTTCAGTTTTCTCTGCA